>LGRX02000736.1:0-127223 GCA_001247695.2 Cymbomonas tetramitiformis | reverse complement strand
CCAACGTGAGCTTCGGTACCATCACTAGTTTCGTTGTTCATTATGACAATCATTACCCAGAAACATTGTCTAAAGTTAGGCAATCTATTGTGATCCTGAACCAACAATGTATGTGGGCTGCAACCCAAAAACTGCATATTGAATCATAGTGAATTGACATTGGCATTTGACATCATCTGGCATTCGCCACATTCAAAAGCGTCAGGCATGTTGCCGGTATGACGTAGAGGAAATCGGTGTTCATATTGACATTGTTACCTCGAAAGCACTTGATTCGATGAGTAATCTCAGTCTGATTTTCTATCAAACCATTTTTCACATAACATAATAATTGAATGGCATTCTCCATCACCATCTGATTGGTTTGATATACCTCTTTTTAAAGGGGGAGGAAGGAGTATGGATTCATTCATTCTTCATACAGCTGCCACAAATTGATTTACATCATTTTGATTTTACATCATTGTGATTTTGCTTGGAAGATTAAAAATCTTATGAAAAGTTCCAGCATCTGTGTATAGCAGTCATAAAGTTGATGACACGGTACATCATGCCGATTGAAGCATCAAATGAAGTCTTTATTTGACTTACTGACACATGAAGTTCATTATGAAGAAATCATAGATGCATATTTCTCCGGCTCTATCATATTAAATGAAGGGCACTGACATAGGAGAACGATGTTTTTTTATTTTTTTTTTAATGTGAATAAGCTATATTGTAAGCTTACGACCATTACTTTGACGTCAACAGCCTGAGATGCTGATTGTTGAATTTCAAGAGTTAAAGGATTCGTTGAATCAGCCTTGGTAACATGTGTTTTGATTGATGAATTGTTGATCCATGGTTTCCCCCCAAATCTAAGAGAAGCTGGCGCACAAGTTGTTGCCAGTGTCTGAAGGGAAACATCAAAGCCAAAGGATTGCCATTTGTGCCATTCAGGCATCGAATTCCATAACAGCAAAGCTGGGTGAGTGAGATCCGCCACTCTAGCTATTTGCCCGTCATTCCTCTCAGGTTCATGACAAGAGACAATTCATCAAAGTCATACACCAATGCATAAATTACATGTATGGTTGCACAGTTTGTATCCGAATGCAACCCCATCGAGGTTAAGCATCTAGACAGCAACTCTGGCCAACAAAAAGCCTTCCTGTCTTCGGATATCTTGAGCATTCTCATTTTCAGCTCCATTGTGGTCAAGGAAGCATCATGCCTGTGCCTCGCCGAGACGCTGCTCCTCAAAGCCGCACACTTGAGGCGAGCCTTACGAGACAATGACCTTTGGCCTGTGGGGCGTCAACCCCTTATCAAATCCTGAACACTTGTTAACACCTGGATAAATTTATCATGATGCAACTTAAGTGGGATCATAAGTTCCACATAATCATATTGTCTACGTATGCTAAAGGCATAACTGCCGCATATAATCACGATAGGTCGTAGCTTCTATAACATTGTGGCTTCTGAGTCAAAAGCTGATAGCCGATGACTTTGGCCAATAATTGCCGACCGAATAATAATCAGGGCTGCATCCCAAAAACTGCAGGGCTGCATCCCAAGAACTGTAGGGTTACATCCCTAACATTTTTACCCTGCATCAAATTGATATGACAGGAGCGGGAATTGATCCTTCCTTGCTGAGGTGTAGTGAGCCTTGTACAAATCATACCCTTACACAGATACGCACATATGCGGGTACCAATATCTGTGAAAAACTGCTATGCTGCCTTTGCCAGACCGTGGTTTGTCATCCGGATCTTATGGCCAGTAATCCGCAGCTACCGGATAATGAGGTGGACGGAGTTGTGATCCTGAGTTATGCTTGACACACCTAACTAAAACGAATTTCACATTAGTACGTTGTCGAATCCACTCTATGAAATGTTCGTCAAAGCGCGCGTACCGGACCGAAAAATAAAAGGAGCACTGGGGCAGATCGGGTGAAGGATTTAAAGTGGACTCATACAGTAATACCACTTTGCAGGAAATGTTGAGTTGAAACGTGACTTTTCGGGGGAGGGGTCGGAAAAAATGCGGAAAAAGCTGGGCTGGAAAAAAACATTAAGAAAATGTACCCAAATAAGGAAACGGAGGCTGGCTTCCCGTTTTCTTAACTTGCCGAATATTGAGAAATTTTCACGATTTTAGGGGGGATTTGGGGGAATATGGGGAAATTTTAAGAAAAAAGCTGGCTGACGCTCGAAATGCATTTCCTTTTCGTTAGTAATTTCGGTAAGAGGCTGACGCTGGCAGGGGGGGGTCAGAAAAATACGGAAAAAGCTAGGCTGGCTCCAAATTCCTGTTTCCCTTAAAGGTGCGGTATTACTGTATAGACCCTCCAATATCTCGTTAAGCAGGGCCCACTCCGTTTGCATTAAACCAAGCCCCCAAATCGGGCTCTCCATAGTATTTCTGTGAACTTCGGGGGAGTAAGCTCTCTGAAGGGAGGAAGAGGTGGATGCATTTTATAAAGCCGTAAAAACATATTCGTTTTTAATTCGTCACTCTGAAATACGATACGAACGGCAGCGCAATATCTATCCGTGACGTAAACCTCGGAAGATACCTTGAAACGTCACTCTGAAATACGATACGCAATTCATGGGGGCTACATCCTAAGATCTGTAAACCTTGAAACGTCACTCTGAAATACGATACGCAATTCATGGATACCTTGAAACGTCACTTTGAAATACGATACGCAATTCATGGGGGCTACATCCTAAGAACTGTAGGGCTAAATGCCTAAGGTGAGGGTTTAAAGTGGACTCAGTTCCCCCCAATATCCTAAAACACCTTGAGGGACGCCTCATCGGTGTAAGAAGACTGGTACCAGCTCAACAACAAAGACATCAAAGACATATACAAAAGTATGCACCCTATATTGTGAGGTCACAACTCTTCTAAGAGGGGAGATCTGTCAGGGATATGACCGATGACATATGTGTCATACATGTCATACGTGTCATGCATGTCATACCATGTCATGTCATGTCATGTCATGCCATATGTTATAATGACATACAGTCGTCAAGTATTGTCAGTACGGTCGACTATGACATGTGCAGTCATAATTGCTGGATGTGACACACCGTGTGTCACTTCCTGTTATCTGTACTAGTACTCCGTACAGTACGGGTGTCGCAGGTTTAGGGTTTCCGGTATAAAGCCGAGACGATCTTATATTTTATTTACACTCTTGCAAACTGAAAGTGAAAGCATTCTGACCGTAACTCAATATATAGTCGTAGCTATATATCTCACAGGTTATGGTGCGCCAGGCACCTTCCACTACTTTTGGTAACATGATTGGCTAAACGCCTCCGCTTGGTGGGGCGTTGGGGGCCCCATTTGATGGTTGCGCTATGAGGACTCGCGGTTAAGGCACGCGTCGTTACGGAGTGACTGTGTTTATCGCTGCAGCGTACCCTACGTGATTTTCTGGATGTCCACGGGATTTTCGTTTTGACTGGACTTGATCAATCTTTGTCACGGACTTCTTGCGCAACGTGTTAATTCGACTTCCGCATTTCTACATTCGGGATTTCACAGTTACGGAAGTTTTGACTGCTTTTGCCATCACCATTTCCGCGAGTTCCTCCTCTCTGCGCCATCGCCACCTTACCCCGACGTACCCACCTGTAGGATTTTTGTCACGAGTGTTTCTTCGCACGCTACGCCTCCCATGGGGGCTCACAACCGAATTCGTCTAGACACAATTTTTCCCGAGACGTTGGGATGCGCTATCGGCCGACACCTGCATCTCCAGCAGCGACTTTGACGGCTCCTGAGCGGACACGTGCCGTGGCCGTCCAGAATTCGTCATGGGACGTGGATTTGATCAAGAGGATGTCTCGAGACGCTCTTGGCTCCAAGGATGCGTCGTTCCGAGGTGACGAATCGGACCGCAATGTACTATGGACATCGTTGGTGACATCTTTACAGTCGGCGTTTGAGCTGAAGGACGCCGCCAACGTGTGCCAGGAGGCACGACGTACCTGCTGAGACACCCATAGTAGGGGGGTCTGATTTCGATGAGAATAAGAGTATCGAACTATTAGGGAAATTAGTGAGTGGATGTGACATTGCCTGAGCGAACAGTTGGGGAAAATAATATGTGAGCTCAGAGGAGAGAATAAAGAGAGGTAACAGAGTTGGTCTCTTGGACTTGGACAGCAAATGATATAACTCTTGCTGTCTGGGTTTATGTTAAATAGTATATCTGAATATATGATATGATTCCTCAAGATAATAGAGGATAATAGTTTACTCCTGGGAATTCCCCTGGGACAATTTGGTATCTTTGGCGTGTGAGCGTCTTTTTAGCTCGCTCTAGCTCGTGCATGCACTGTACGGACCTGTGGATAACTACCTTCTTACTTCGTTGACACTTCGGGTATGTTCTGTGGGCGAATTACGGTGCTGGTTGCAGCTTTTACGGGTTAGCGTCCTTGAGGCGGGACCGTATTTGGCTGCGCATGCACACGTTTTTGGCCTATTTTTTGGCTCGCTCGCGCTCGCTATTCTGATATTTGGACTCGTTCGCCGGTGCATGCACAGCCGATATTCGTGGGATATCCTTTGGTGGTGCTCAAATAATTGTTTCAGAGTCACAAGCGCACTTGCGTGTACTTTCTCAGCTGCGACGGTTGTGTTTGGCTGTACTGTGCGTGCATCGACCGGTTATTTTGGCCTTTTATGCTGTGCATCGACAAAGTGAACTCTATGTACCGGTGCAGGGGAGCCTTGTGGACGGTTCTGGGTACGTTTGGGTGTTATTTTTGATACGGCAGAATATTAATTGCGGGCCGTTTTCTTGCCCAAGCTGCGGTATTTCGACCTTTTGGACGTGCATCTACAGCGTTTTTGGCGTATTTTGGGTGCATCAGCAAGCGCAAACTCGGTGGTGAAGTATGCTGAAATCTGTATAGGCAGCCCTGACCGGGAGTCCCGGTGCAGGCCCCTATGACAGATTCCTAGGTAGCCAACACTGGACCGTGACTGATCCGTAAGCCCGTGCTGTGACACACCGAGTGTCACATGTAGTTAGACTCGAGACCGCTCCTCGGAATTCACGGCCGGGAATTTCAGATTCATGGCCGTGAATCCTGACTCCGTGACCGTTCCGGGTATATCTAGCTTAGGGTTTATTTCTTATGGGAGTTTATCTATATCAGTTTCACAGCACACACTATTATCTGTGAACTTGGATATTCCAGTAGGTCGTGGCCCCATCCACGCTTTATTCCACTTGCTAGTTTGGCCATGATTGGCTAAACGGCCGCTCGGAGAGGTGGTGCGCGTCTGCGCGTTTGGGCATTAGTGGAGATTATGAGATGAGCGGCTTGCGGTGAGCGACTTTGGGCCGCAGCTATGGGGTGCCGGCTTGGATTGGGTTTCGTCGTCGCAATGTTCGATATTCGCGGTTCTCTGCTCGCTCTGATCCCGCCTGCTGCCGTGTTTTGGGCTGGTGGCCTAGGCACCTTTGACTTCGACGACATCTTCCTTCGCCCCTCGCTAGCATGGCCCGACCGCTCGTTCCGTGTCCGTGACGTCGCATTTTCTCCGCGGCCCTACCCGAACGTGCTGCAGCGTACCGCCTCCCCTCAGGCTTTTCTGAGAATGGGTATGACAACGCGATCTAAGAAATCCCTCACGAGGGACAGCGATATAGACGCCTCCTTGCGGCTCATCGACGGGGTGCGGAACACTCCAACAGCTGCTACACCTGTGGTTCCCACTCCCAACCCTGCATCGAACGTGGACGCGGACGTTGCCGTCAGACGTTATTTGCAGGAGCAGTCCAAGTTGGTGGACGAGATTTACAAGGCACGACTGCATCGGGCTTGGGCCAAGAGTATCCGTGAGGATATTCTTGGTGACAAGAAACATCATTTTCGCGGTACGGACGACGCTGGCCTCCTGTCCGACCTGGTGGTGCAGCTACGCACAGAGTTTCAGTCTGCTGGTTTGGAGCTGCGTTCCTTTGACCTCGACGACCCTCTGGTGCCCGTGGTCAGCAGAGTGAATGGACTGCTGTACGACGTTCTGGCTCTCGTGGTGGAGAAGCACAGCAACGCGTATGTCTGGCTGACTGGCACCGACTCCTCGACTGACCGAGATGGACGACGTGCTCTTGTCGACATCATCAAGGGCTCTGTGCCGGTGGCGCTGCGGGAGTCGCAGCAGGAGGAGCATGCGGCTTTACGTTATCCCGCAAACGTTGACCCGCAGCCGATTTTGGCTAAGGAGCAGCGTTTGGTGCGGGATAACAGGACTTCAGACTGGACTCCGACCGAGGCGACGCGGAAATTATCCCTCTACACCCGCCTCGACCCCGTGTTTTACGCGGCGGTAAAGGTCCGCTATCCCATGGCTGCCGACCTGTCCCACGTGTCCCTTGCTTCTCTTCGCTCCTTAGTGGTCGAGATTTATCAGTCTTGGGCGCAGACGGACGGGGGGAAGGCAGCTTCTGGTGCGGGGGGGGTCTCCGCACACCTCTCCAGCAGTGAGTACGATGCGCTGCTCCAAAAGATCACGGAGCTCAAGGAGCTCGTGCAGGGGCAGCACGGTGGGGCCGCTCCGGTGGTGCGGCAGCAGCGGGAGCGTGTTCAGCAGAGACAGCAGCAGCACAAGGGGCAGCATCCGCGGGGGTTCCGTGTGGGGACCCACAAGGCTCCGCCGGTGGGATTCGACCGCGACGAGCAACGTGCAAAGCCTTTCTGCGGGAAATGCAAGAAAGCGGGAAAAGGTGAGCAGTATCACTTTTACCGCGACTGCCCGTTGGGTGGACGTCAGCACCCGCCCAACTCTGCAGCATCATTTTGTATCCCTATCGACGAGGAGGATGCGGAAGGGGTGCACGCGTTGGCGATGTGTGCGGTGTTCCAGCATGCTGCGGATGATGGCGCAGAGGCTTTCGCGCGTGCTGCGGCTGCGTATGGGCCGCCTGCGGTGCTTTCTGCGGGTGCGGTGGGCGGCATCGACGTGTCCGCCTACGGCTTCACCGTGGAGCAGCAGCCGAGTTCTGAGGGTGAGTCCATTCTCCAAAGGCTCGACGACCTTGCTGCGGAGGTTCACTCCGCAGCCAATCCGCAGGTGCACTACACCCATGCTTCCTTCCCGCCTCCTGCCGGCATTGGACAGGAGGCTTCGGCTCTGGTGTGTGGGCCCGCCGCAGCGGTAGCCGCACCGGAGGAGCAGGTTCCGGCAGGTGGTGCGGCGGCATCGGCATCCGCCGTGCCGGCCCCTGCTATGCCTGTCTCGCAGGGAGAGGATGTGAAACCCGCGCCACTGCAATCGGCGCGGGTGACCACCACAGCGGACGCGGACGGTGAGTTCGCGGGGTTCGTTCAGACCGTCAACCACGCCGCCGTCGGACAGGTTGACCTCACGGGTTACGACACGGACGATTACGAGGACCTCGCCGACGGCAGCTTCGTCGTGAAGCCGCGGACTCCGGCCATTTCGGCTAATCATGCGTCGGAGTCCGCGACCCACGTGCCTCAGTCTGGTGGTGCATCCCGCGCCTACGGTTGTGGCAAGCCGCCATGGGGCTTCCCCGCACACGCGGGCCCGTGGGGGTTTCATTACTTTGTCTCTCTCTTTCTTTTGATCTCGATCATGGGAGTAGGAGCTGCCGCCTATACGGCGGCCAATGACCTCGGCTCTGTGCAGGTGTCGGGTCGGGCTGCACCGCAGCCTGTGCTGTGCAGGGGAGATCTCTGCATCTACTCTGGTATCTCCGAGCTAGACCCTGTCACACTGGATGCCGTCCTGCACTCCCTGGGTGCTGCGGCAGTGCTACTACCGCCTGACCCACTGGAGGGCAGTGCTGCGGGATGCTACGGTGGACATTGTGATGGCGGTGCTCCTCTGATCTTTGACCCCGAGTAGTTTTATTCCTGGTTCTGGCAGTGCACCACCTTCTAGTGGTGTGCTGAGATGTGCTTTGACCTCAACATGGTCTTCAATTGGCTTTTGCTTTGACTCCTTATATCCGTTAATCTGACTTGCTGGCGCCGTGCCTTTCAGTAGTTTAGCAGGACCTATATGCCTGTATGTTTCTGCACTTGTGCCGGCTAGAGGGTTTCAATTTGTGTATCAGAATTGCGCAGTTGAATTAGCAGTTAGGTTTGTCACCCTAGCTCCTACCCTAACTTATCTTGACTTATCTGCCTTACCTGTCAGTCACCACCCACAGTGCTGGGGTGGTGTGCTGAAATCTGTATAGGCAGCCCTGACCGGGAGTCCCGGTGCAGGCCCCTATGACAGATTCCTAGGTAGCCAACACTGGACCGTGACTGATCCGTAAGCCCGTGCTGTGACACACCGAGTGTCACATGTAGTTAGACTCGAGACCGCTCCTCGGAATTCACGGCCGGGAATTTCAGATTCATGGCCGTGAATCCTGACTCCGTGACCGTTCCGGGTATATCTAGCTTAGGGTTTATTTCTTATGGGAGTTTATCTATATCAGTTTCACAGCACACACTATTATCTGTGAACTTGGATATTCCAGTAAAGTATTTCGGGGGGGAGAGAAGCTTTCCGACCTTTTTAGTGAATTTTTTATGGCAGTTTTACATAAATTCTGACCTCAAACACACTGGGATTCGGTTCGGAATAGCCTTTTTTTTCTGAAATACTTGCTGTGAATCCACTCCCACCATACTTAAGCAGCCACCATACTTAAGCAAGGAAAGTGCATGGACCTTCTTAGCTTATATCCTGGCTTCCAACAACTTTTGCACGACTTTTATGGGTTATCTACAACTTTTCTAGCCCTCACCAACCCATAGAACAGCCTCAAACAACTTATTTCTTCAAAAGATATGTGTGCATTCACTCCTTTTTGGTCCATCAACAAGGAGTTTTGAGAGTGGATCGACTCCCTAGACTTCAATATTGGGCTTTATACAGTGTTCTTACTTTATTGCAACAAGTATGGATATTGTTTATTGGTCTTAAACAGTTCCCACCGTTCTACAGCCCTTTGGTGCTTCTTTTGGCTGGTGCATGTACCCTTTTCAGCCCCAAAATAGCCCTTTTGGCTCTTAACAGACTGGCAAATGGTGGTTTCTGGACAGTACTGCTGGTTTATTCTCCATATATGAACTCTGCTGGAATATTTCTGGAGTATATGAACTTATGCAACCTTCTGGGACCTATCTGGACACTTTTGGCTGCAGCATGCACTCTCCATCCACACCTAGCACTTGAAAACTGTGTCGCGGAGCCCTGGCGAATTTTCTAGAAATGGACAGAAGTGAAGTAAGGACTACGTTGACAACATAAAAAGTACTTCTTCAACTTTGTTTTCACTTCCAATAGTGTTACAAGCAACCTCAGCAGCTGGCAGCAAGTGTGCTTTCGACTGCTGAACATACATCCACTTCCAGCCCCCTTAACACTGTGGGCTATTTTTAGTAACCTACCAGCATATGGCCATACCCTTTGGTATTGGTGACACGTACAGACGACAGTGGTGGAAGCAGGGCTTTGACAAGTGGGTCTACCCTCCTCGACCTCTTCAGCAACCTGGTATTCCATTTGGCGGCTTCCCTCCTTCACCTTCAGTGTCCCCCACTACGTCGGACGACGAAGAGGACCCGTTCACACTTCCTGAAGGTTTCCAGCCCCTACTGTTACCTCAACCTCCACAACAGAACTAGCCTGCCTATTTGCAGATATGCAGCCGCCCTACGACCCATACGCCGTACCCCCGTCTCCATTCACCTTTCCACCCTCACTTGCTGCTGGCTCCTTTCCGCCCTCCACCACCGGACCTGCAGCACTCATGGCCCCAGGACAGCCCAGTCCCCTGCCATATCAACCACCTCAGGTCCCCCTCGCAGACCCCCGCCTTACTCCACTCAGCCCTTACCCACAGCCACATCCCTCAGGAACCGTCCCGGTGTACCACACCCCAGCAGCAGTTCCTGGACCGGTCCCCGCTGTGCCATGGACCTGGTCTGGGGGTTTCCCCTTCGAGGGGGTTCCCTCCCCTTACGCCCCTGCACTTCACTCCCCGGCTCAGACGCTGCCAGGGACTGCTAGGAGTGCTGAGGAGGCGGCACGCTGGCTGGCGTATCGTCGGCAGGAAGAGGCGGCAGTGCTGGCTGCGTCAGGCTTGCAGGTGGGAGCTCAGGCCACCTATGGTGCTGGAGGGGTGCTCGCAGAGCGCCCCGGCACGGGCTACCCAGCAGGGGCCTTTCATACCACTGGAGGGGTGCACGCAGAGCACCCCGGTGAGGGCTTCCCTGCAGGGGCCCACGCGACGAACGCTGGAGGGGTACAGGAGGATGCGCCGGAGGAGGAGCCTGTCGCAGACAATCCCTGCCCTCACGATGAGTACCTGAGAGTAGGGGGCCACAGTGACGTAGACCCCGACAACCCATTTGGCCGTAGTGCTGGCGAGGAGTCTGCGTATGAGTACGAGGCGGACCCCAACGACTACGACGAGTATCTGCGGGCGGGGGGCCACAGTGACGTGGACCCCAACGATCCGTACGGGGAAGGGCAGCGCTGGGACGAGGTAGATGACGACGAGGAGGAGCAGGAGGAGCTGGTCGTCTCCATCACTGCGTCAGCCTCAGCGCAGCGCGTTGTCACTGTTGGCGTGGACGAGACGTCCGCAGCACCGCCACAACCGCCTGAAGTGTTCGTCTCGAACAACGCAGGGCGTCGGCGGTCTCGTCGTTCGTCGGGACCGGGGAGCTGGGACGAGCGCAACCTACCTTTCCGCGAGGAGTCCGACTCCAATTCTGGCGGGGGCTCTTCGTCCGCCGCGCAGACGTCCTCGTCGAGGTCATCAAAATCCTCGAGGTCGTCTAAGTCGGGCAGGAGCGGGCAGAGTGACGGACTTAGTGACCGTGCCCGCAAGCATCGCGACGCCAAGGAGAGGAAGCGGAGGCTGCGGCGTCGAGAGCGTGACGAAGGGCGGACCCTTACCCCTGCAGCCCTAGCGGCCACCTTCAGGGAATGCCTGAAGGAGTTCCACAGCCAAGGGGGGGGCACACGGTCCGCTCCTGCAGACCCCACAGCTGAGACCGCCAGTGCAGACCCCCAGGCCGGGGTTAATTCAGTCGCCGGAGGGGTGCCCGCGGAGCACTCCGGCGCGGATCCTCCAACGGGGGTCATTTCAGACGCTGGAGGGGTGCACGCAGAGCACCCCGGCGCAGACCCCCCAGCGGGGATCGCTTCGGTTGATCCGCAGCTGGCGGAGGGTGGGGGGGAGATTCACCCGCAGCGAGCTGGTGTTGCCCCCCTGACCGCGGTGGTGGCCCCCGATGCGGGGGTGCAAACTGGGCAGCCCGGCGGCAGAGGAGGAGCTGGAGTCAGCAACGGGGACGTGACCCTGCAGCAGACGGCGGGCAAGGGCAGCGCCACACGAGAGCGCGAGACCGTTGGCTCCCGCCAACTGGCCCGGCTACGAAGGCAGTCCTTGGAGACGGTGGTGGTTCTCGGGTCTGGTGCAGGAACCCCTGCTGACCACACCCCAGGCACTGACTCGACAGCTGACGTTCGACATGTGAACTTCCGTGAGGCGAACGGGACCCCTGATGGTCCTGGTGGAGTGATGCCTGGCGGGCCCGCAGCGGAGCTGCCTCCCCCTGCACATGACCCTGCTGTACCAGCACTTGGAGGTGGCGATGGGGGATGTGCACCACCTGGACCTCCGACAGCTGCTCCCTTGCCACCCGTGGTGCCACTCCCAATGCCCAGTGGGCCACCGCCACCACCTCCTCCTCCTCCACCTGGTAGCACGCTTGCGTTACCAGCACCAGAGCATAATGGTGGAGGTCGTGACGGGTCACCAGGGAGACCTCCCCCTCCCCCTCCGTCTGGTCGAGGTGGGCATCGAGGGCGGGCCCTACTGGCCACACGAGATGGCCACACTCTGTGGGTACCGCAGCCTTGGGGGGACACTGGATACCTCGGACTCGGAATGCCGACGGCTACGGTCAGATCGGCTGCGGATGGTGGCCTTGACCTCTTCTACAAGGCTATCCTCTTGCTGGGGGTATCACTGAGGGAGTACCTTGACATGGGGGGCACTGTGGCACAGCCGCCAGTCATGCTGATGACCCCGGAGATGGAGACGCATGCGTGGGTGGTGGACCGGGGCGTGGTGGACGCGGCCCTTCTGGCATACCGCAGTAGGCCTGCGGGCTCAGGACACCCCCGCCCGGAATGGAAGCACGTCTCCAGTACCCCTGAGTCCGAGATGCACCTCCTGGATCCCGACTGTCTCACAGCATGGGCCGAGGTGGAGCAGTCGGAGTGGTATCGGCAGCTGCAGTCACGGTCAACTCCTACGCCGACTCCAACCCCGCCTCCATCTGATGGTCGAGCCCATTTTCTAGCTCTGACGGCAGCCCCCACCTCTGTGCATCATCCGACAACCCCCGCGCCTGCGACGGCTCCGACTAACCTTGGTTCACGTCACCCTGGACCTCATCTTTCACCTAACGCAGCAACCTTTACCCCTGCAGCTACTTCATCGTCCACCGCGGGAGAGCCCAGCAGCCGTGACCTCATCGGCGAGCAGAAGGTGGAGGACGCGCTGCTGAAGCTCGTGAACAAGCTGCCGAAGTTCTCTTCAGAAGGGGATTTGTCCGAAGACGACAAGGTCAACCAGCTGGAGGCCTTCTCTCGAAAGGTCCAGAACTTACTGGACAACAAGCTGGTGATGAGGGCGTGCCGCCAAGCTAGCTGCACCGGTGAGGGATACATTACCTCCGTCCCTGACATCATGTGGATTGTGGCGGAGGAGTGTTTGCGAGGTGAGCAGCGGGAGTTTGTGGAGAAGGCCGCGGGAGGTGTCGGCACGTCAGCGGGGTGGATACAACGGTACGCTGACGCCGACATATTCTTCGGGGACCTGGCCCTCAGCCTGCTGGCCATCGAGAAGCTGCAGAAGCTGCGTGATGGACTCACCCGAAGACAGTCGAGTAAGGAGACGGCCAACGCTTACCACTCGCGACTGTCTGCGCGACAGCGCACCGTGAACTTCCTGGCCAAGGTAGTGCCTGGTTGTGTGCCCGTCTCCGACGAGGATTTCGGCCACCACTTTTGGCGGGGGTTGGTGCACCACAGCAAGGTGGGGCTGGAAATGAGGAGGGTGAACCTGGACCTCAATGATCCAGGGGAGTGGGAGGATCGGGCACGTGCTGAAGGGCACAGCCGAGGCGTTACCTCGGCTGTTCTCAAGGTGCTCGAGTTCGCCAGTGACATCGAGGCGAGCAAGGCATCCAAGGCGGCGGACGCAGCCAGCAGAAGAGCCCCAGCACCTTCTGCACCTTTCTGGCAGCAACGTCGAGGACGTGCCCTGAATGCACTGACGGAGTCTGAGCTCGATCTGGCCGCGGCATCCACACCTCCTCCTCCACCTGGACTGCCCCTTCCTGGTGCTCCACCTGGCCTCCCGGCTCCAGAGACACGGGAGTGCTACGCGGGTGGAAGGCGTGGACATCTGGTGCGGGATTGCAAGGACGCGGCCAAGCTGGCTGCGTGGAAGGCGAACGCTCCTAAAAGGTTGTCTCGAGACAGGCGGCAGGTGGCCGCTATGTTCTTCGCCATGGCACACGACGAGGACATCTCGTGGGCACCGGCGGAGCTGCGGGGAGAAGTGGAGGCCCTTGCAGCCGCAGACGTCAACGCTGTTCTAGAGTTGGCGGCTCTCACTGATTGTACGGATCTGGTGGAGGGCATCATTGAGGCGCAGCGGGCGTCCCCGGCAGCCGGCGAGTTGCCGGCCGACTCGGATCGGCAATAGGGTCTGAGGACCCTTTCGGCTATTTAATTTAGAATATTTTTTCATAAGTTTAGAATACCCCATTTTATCGTTAATTTAGAATAAGTTTTCTTTATGTCATCCGGCTATGACCGGTGCATGCATCCATGACGTTGTACCTGTACCTGTTGAGCTATCCCCATGCCATGCGAAATATTACACTGAAGAGTTGTCTTGCCGTGATGTCCATATGTCCGAATGGAACCAAAAACCGTTCGATTAAAATCGAACGGTTTTTGGTTCCATTCCGAAAGATTCACGGCCGTGAATCTAAAAGTCACGGCCGTGAATAACAACTCTTTACGCATAATGACTTTTATTATTTGCCATCTTTGCCACAATAGACACTCACGGCGTGTTCTGCTTGAAAAAAAGTAAGTAACTTGAAGCCTTGAGCTTCAAGTTACTGAAAGATATGTATCTTGGCGGTATGTGTGCCAAGTTTCGTGCTCTAGGACGCACGGGAAGCCCTCGGCTGTTTGGCATCTTTGGGTTTGGGTGTCACGTTCGAACCCAAACCCAAAACATCTGCCTTAGAAATAGATTGCGCGGTTCGCGCAAAAGTAACTTGAAGCCTTGAGCTTCAAGTAACTCAAATATACGTATCTTGGCAGTATTCGTGCCAAGTTTCGTGCTCTAGGACGCACGGGAAGCCCTCGGCTGTTTGGCATCTTTGGGTTTGGGTGTCACGTTCGAACCCAAACCAAAAACATCTGCCTTAGAAATAAATTGCGCGTTTCGCGCACAAGTAACTTGAAGCCTTGAGCTTCTGGTAACTTAAATATATGTACCATGGTAGTATTCGCGCCAAGTTTCGTGCGTTAGGACGCACGGGAAGCCCTCGGCTGTTTGGCATCTTTGGGTTTGGGTGTCACGTTCGAACCCAAACCCAAAGCATCTGCCTTAGAAATAGATTGCGCGTTTCGCGCACAAGTAACTTGAAGCCTTGAGCTTCTGGCAACTTAAATATATGTACCATGGTAGTATTCGCGCCAAGTTTCGTGCGTTAGGACGCACGGGAAGCCCTCGGCTGTTTGGCATCTTTGGGTTTGGGTGTCACGTTCGAACCCAACCCCAAAGCATCTGCCTTAGAAATAGATTGCGCGTTTCGCGCACAAGTAACTTGAAGCCTTGAGCTTCTGGTAACTTAAATATATGTATCTTGGCAGTATTCGTGCCAAGTTTCGTGCGTTAGGACGCACGGGAAGCCCTCGGCTGTTTGGCATCTTTGGGTTTGGGTGTCACGTTCGAACCCAAACCCAAAACATCTGCCTTAGAAATAGATTGCGCGTTTCGCGCAAAAGTAACTTGAAGCCTTGAGCTTCAAGTAACTCAAATATACGTACCATGGTAGTATTCGTGCCAAGTTTCGTGCGTTAGGACGCACGGGAAGCCCTCGGCTGTTTGGCATCTTTGGGTTTGGGTGTCACCTTCGAACCCAAACCCAAAGGCAAAGGCATAGGACAGTTTCGTAGATTCTGTCCCGATGCGTTTGCAACCTCGCTTGCTAACTCATATTACAATGAATATTCAACATTCAAGCGTTGGATACCCCACGCCAACGGGAAGCGCTCGGCTGATTTGTTATTTGGGTATGCGCACCCAAATGACAAAAACGCATCTTTGAAACTCGTTAGTTTCAAAGATGCGTGGCCGATGCCTTCGTGCTTATGTGTGTTAATCCATATGAAATATTCCATGGAATAAATGTGAATATCCCGCACAAACGGGAAGCGCTCGGCCGTTTTGTAAAATTAGGGTGCACCCAAAATACAAAACGCATCTTTGAAACTCGGAAGTTTCAAAGATGCTTGCCGGTCGCGTGCAGCGGTAAAAGGCAAGTCAAGGGGTTTAGAATCTAGAAGAAGTACAGGGGCCTTTTTTTCAAGCAGGACACGCCGTGAGTGTCTATTACGACGGCGCCCACCACTATCACAAGCGAGACAAACCTTCTTAAAGCTTTTTGGAGGCTTCCTCATGATGGCACCAGCGGGAACGAGAGCGTTTGACCTGTGTGCACATTATTTGAACACGAGTCGTGAAAAGGACCACCGGTCATAGCCGGATGACATCAAGAAAACTTATTCTAAATTAACGATGAAAACGGGTTATTCTAAGATTAAGAAAACTTATTCTATATTAATTATTTTTCCCTGGCGGCCCACCGACGAGACCCGCAAGCTCTCATTGTACAACCGCCTCGACCCGATCTTCTACGCGGCGGTGAAGGTGCGTTATCCGCTTGCGGGTGACCTCGGCGGAGTTACTCTCCGCTCGTTTCAGGCCCTCGTCGTGGCCATCTTCCAGGCATGGGCACAGTCGGACGAGGCGGGGCGGCAACACGTGAGAAGCAGGTGCTGGGAATGGACGGTAAGCCCTCCGCTCTAGTCGCGTCGTCGGAGTACGCGGTACTCCTCGAGGAGATCGCGGCCTTAAAGGCCTTGGTGCGAGGTGGCCGTGCGGGCGGGGGACAGCAGCCGCAGCCGCAGCATCGGGGAAAGCAGCATCCGAGGGGGTTTCGCGTGGGTGCAGGCAACCCCCCCGCGGTCGGCTTTGACCGCGCCAGCATGAAGGCGAAGCCGCTGTGCCACCGCTGCCGCAAGGCCGGTAAAGGTGAGGTGTATCACCCGTACCGCGACTGCCCGCTTGGCGGTCGCCAGCACTCGCCAGCCACGGCCGCGGCTTTCTGCATTCCCATTGAGCAGGAGGACGCGGAGGGCCTGCACGCATTGGCGCTCGTGCAGGTCTTCCAGGACGCGGCAGACATTGGACCGGAGGCGTTCTCGCATGCGGCGTTGGCGTATGGTCCGCCCGCGGTGCTCTCCACGGACGGCGTCGGTGGGATCGACGTGGCGGCCTACGGTTTCTCCGTGCCGCCTCCGCCTTCTGGCGGGCCCGACGACGAGGACATCTTGCGGCGGCTTGATGCCCTCACCACTGAGGTTCAGGCCGCCCAAGAAAAGGTGCATTACACTCACGCATCCTTTGTTCCTGGGAGTGCGGTTGAGGAGCATGCGTCGGCTCTGGTGTGTGGCCCTGCCGCTGCGGCGGGGATCACACCGGAGGGGCAGGTTCCGGCAGGTGGTGCGGCGGCATCGGCCCCTGCTATGCCTGTTTCGCGGGTGAAGGATGTACAGCCCGCGCCAACTCAATCGGCGCGGGTAACCACCACGGAGAAGACATGTGGTGAGTTCGGAGGCTTCGTGCAGACGGTGAATCACGCCGCCGCCCACCCGTCTGACCTGACAGGCTATGACACGGACGACTACGAGGACTTTGCCGACGGTACTTTCGCGGTGAAGCCGCGAGCTCCGGCCGGTGCTATCGGGTGCGGTGTGCCGCCTTTCGGCTTTGGCCCGCCGGCGGTCGGCGCTCTCACCATGCTTTCTCTCTTCTGCATTTCTTTTGCAGGTGTAGCTGTTTCGGCTTCCACGGCTTCTGCTGTGTCAGCTTCTGCATCGGCTACGGAGAGGCCTTCGCCTGGTGGTGATCTCGATTGGGAAGCTCCATCATTTTACTCTACGAATGATTTTGTTGATTCTGTGATCCCGGCTCAGGGTTTCTTGTTGGCTCACGATGTGCCACCGCTTCGGCCGCCCGAGCCTCCTGACACTCTGAGCCTACTAGCCTTTCAGGATTTGTCTCAGGCAGATTTGGGGATTGACATGGCCTACTACTACGGCATGGCCTTACATGAGAGCGGTCCTCTTGATGCGGAGCACTATTATGGAGCTGGTTTCTTTACTTCCTATTATGGGATGGACTTCCGTGAGGCCACCGCTGACTACTTTGGTACTGTCGATTGACTTCTTGCTCACTCTGGAGGCACACCAACATGGTGGTGTGCAGAACTCCTGTGACCTCAAAGACTTCTTCAATCTGGTTTATGGTTTTACTTTGACACCTTTGAAATCTTCAATTTGACTTGCTGACACAGAGCCTTTCAGTAGTTTGAAGAAGGCCAAGGAAGCAGTGGAGGCCGAGAAGAAGAAGGCGGATGAGACACTGGCGAGCCTTCGAGAAGAGATGCAGAAGAAGGTGGAGGATGAACGTCTGCGCGGGGAAAAACAGCTGGCTTCGGCCTTGTCTGCCGAGCGAGACGAAAGCCGTAAGACAGTGGAGCTCCTTACGACGAAGCACGCTGAAACCCTGCAGATGCAGATGGCCGAGGCGAAGCAACGGGAGGAGACTCGTGCCGTGGAGCACCAGAAAACAATGGGTTCATTCTGGTCAGGGCAGCAGGTGTTGGTGGAGGAGAACACGAAGGCGCAACAGGCTTTGCTGGAGGAGAACACGAAGGCGCTTACTTCTCGGGACTCGCTTTTGAAGGAGGCTCAGGAGTCTTTCCAAAGGACCTCTGCCGAGACTGCGAAAATGGCCCACGAGGCCCAGGCGAAGATGCTCGAAAATAATGCACTGGCCCAACAGAGGATGCTAGAGAAGAACGCGGACACCTTGAAGGAGATTAACAATCACCACGCCTCGGAGGCTGCAGCGATGAGGGAGATCCTGAAGACAGCCGTGCAGGTAGGAGCTAGTTGTTACGTTCAAGTTGTTTGTGTTTATTGTGGAGGAGGGAACTCTGGCTTGAGGTCCAGATTGAAAGACACGGAACTTGTAACTGGTGTGGGGGGGGGCGGTTGGTACGTCACCGGTAACAGGCAGTAACAGCAGCAGGCCCGTTCGCCCAAATGTTCCAACTGGGCGGAGGAGGCTTTTACCCGGGAGCGCCGGCGCTCGGCGCAGGAGGAGGGTCACCTGCTTTAACGACGCCAACGGGCTCCAAAGTCCCGGGAGCCTCTCCTCCATCACGACCGGCGATGTTCGCTTCTCCACCACGACCAGGTCCGCAGTGGCCAGGTCAGTTCGACCTCACCCCGGCGGCGAAAGCTGACGCTGAGAAGATAGGAGAAAGCCTCTGGACAGACTTGAAGTGCGAGGACACGGACAAGAAACGGTCGGCGATCGCACGGTACAACGGGTACAAGGAGCTCGCCCAGCACCTGGAAGTGTCTGAACAAGTTCTGCGCGCCAAGGTGATTGTGCAAACGTTTGACCTGTACATGTCTGTTAGCAAATAGGTAGTTATGCTTAATAAGCCAGCCAGCAAACGAACTGAGAGATCGCACCTGCACTGCCATCGTATGTACCGGCCTGTACAATGAATAATACCGCGCCCGCAAGAAAACCCCTAACCCTGGGTGCTTTGCCTGTTCAAATAAAGACTGTATATTTTCGTAGCACCAACGTCTTATCTGGTAGCATTCTTCTTGACTTTTGTCGGTTTTTGTTGATTTTTTGTGCTACGCACACAGTTACAGTCTCGTGCAGACCTACACCCCCTAGATTTAAGGTGGGTGCCACCGCTTTTAACATTAAAGCCTCCCATTCTCGGGGTGTATGTAAGATATGAACAAAAGTTTCTTCAGACTCAGTTTGTTTGGAATGACTTTGACGTATCCAATCTGAAAACATCGTCATTATCACCACTTTCAACAAATGGCACTTGAGCACCACCCGAATCTCGGTGACAAATCGCCTGGAAACCCCAAATTTCGGGATATACCCTAAAATTTCAAATTTTTGAATAACGTGTCGTTATCTACTCTCCAAATGCTATTTAGTCATATAAAAAAAACCTCATTATCATAACTTCCGCCGATTGACACCTGAGCACCGCCCGAAACTGGGCGAAAAATCGCCTGGAAACCCAAAATTTCGGGCTATACCCTAAAATTTCAAATTTTGAAATAACGTGTCATTATCTACTCTCCAAATGCTATTTAGTCATATAAAAAAAAACATCGTTATCATAACTTCCGCCGATTGACACCTGGGGAGGTGGCCTAGTGCTGGAGAAGTGTTGAGTATGAGTTTCCAGTCTACGATTATGACGGCCACTTGGCCTGACACACATAGATTGGTTTTGCCCACTTAGGCCGTGTCTTATTTCTTCTCTGAGTTTTGGAATTTTCAAGTTTTCTGGAGACCGTGGTACCGTGTATTACGTGTAGCGTATGAACTTTTCAGGCATTATTACGTGAGACTCACCTGGCACTTTGTATACTGCTGCACTGGTCCTTTTGTGAGGAAGTAGAGGAGGAGCAAGATGGCCACTTGGCCGCTCCACATTTTTCGTCCGATCGATTGGAACAGGATGAAACCCTGGACACAGGTTTCCAGGGCGACTCTTATGGCGGAGTTTTAGAGCCCCCTGTTGGGGATGAATTTTTACCGCAGAATGATTTTTCAGTTGGCACTGTTTCCTATGTAAGAGATGCTATTCCTGAGAACGAAAATTTAGAGCATTACGAAGAGTACACTGCTGAAGAGTTGGCTGCTTAGGAGGCCGAAGCCCATGCATCTTTCGACACTGGTGGTGCTGGATTTTATGATGAGTATGAATATTTTGAGAACTCGGCTTCCGATGATTACTCTGATGGGTCTTATTAATCTTTAAACAGACAGGCGGTGCTCCCTTTTGCAATTCTCCACCACTTGCTGTAGTTTTGGACCGAAGAATGTTGTATTATTTCTCACCACTTGCGGGCAGCTTTACAAATTAAGACGAACAATTTACAGGAAGAGACCTTGGCAGTTCGCAGAATTATAAGCTAAACCGACAGGCAGACTTATTTTTTACATTCTCCATCACATGCAGACAGGCGAGATCTGTGGGAGCACCCACCACTAGCTGGCAAAGACGCATTTTGACCGATCAGATTTTATTTTAGCGAGATCTCTAGCCTTAGCAAGTATCATTTTTTTTGCTTAAGCTCTCATCAACCACTTGTGACTTTTCTAGCTTCTAGGCTTAACAATATTGCATCTTACACTGTAAGCCTAGTAGCTAGGGTGGTGTGTTGTCACAAGCTGTCCACCTCAGATGAGGTGGTGTGCTGGAAATGACACCCTGACTAGTTCGTACAGTCAGGTGTCATATTCAGTGTGTCATCTTTGGTGATCAGCTTGTGTGACAAACTCAGTATATATGTCTATTATCTGAGTTTATCTTAGTTCGTTGTTTCACCGTCTGCAGCGTTCCCCCTCGTGCACTGCTGAGTTTCTAGCACCTCTTTTCCTCGTACAGATCGCACTCGGCGTGCGAGGATGCGTTCGACATGCGCCTCTTTCTGACCGTCTACCACCACCTCTTCAGGCACTGCCAAGTGGTCGCGCGCGGCGAAGGCGTCCTGCCCGCTGGTGCATGGCTTGAGGCGATGTTGAGCGAACACGTCGTGTATCCGCCAGTGAGGGGGAAGGCGTAAGCGGTAGGCTACTGGGGCTCCTCTGTCGGCCTCCGGCATGGTCATTTGCATATCGCTGAAGAAGCGCTCGGTCACAGGGACTGGCCCATGCCAGCGTTTATTAGTCAACTTCCTGCAGATGGAGCGATCCATTACCTTCTCGGTAAGATGCTTCGCCTCTATCCAGACCAGATCCCCGACAGCATACTCCCGCTGTCCGTGCCTGCGATCAAACTGCTCGCGCTGTCGTTGCTGAGCTAGTTCCAACCGTTGTCTGGCGTCCCGCAGTTGCGACGAAAATTTCGCGGCCACTTCGTGGGCAGTACCCACTCCCCCTGTTCGTCGTCCAGCGGTGGACTGCGCGGCCTCCAGGAAGAGGTCCAACTGAGACAGCGGCGAGAATCCAAATACCAGCTCAAATGGCGTGAAGCCAGTGGATTCACTTCTGGAGTCATTGATCGCGAACTCCACCTTGGTGGTAAACGCAAATCCCAGTCTTCCACATTAGCATCCACGAATGACCTGAGCATGTCCTCAATGACCCGATTGCTGTGCTCCGCCTGCCCGTCAGGCCGAGGGTTGTACGGAGTGGTGCGAGCTACTTTCACGCCCATCAGCCTCATAAGCTCTTGCCAGAAGGCGTCCTGAAACCGCGGGTCGCGGTCAGAAACGATCTTCATAGGTGCACCATGCAAGCGTCACACTGAATCAAAGTAGATCCTGGCCACCACGGCCGTAGATCTGTCACCGAAGTTCATCGGTATGACGTGGACCATCTTTGTCAGCTTGCACGTGAAGGCCACGAAGGCGTCATTGCCTCTCTCTGATACTGGTAAGCCGGTGACGAAGTCCACTGCGACATCTTGCCACGGTCTATTCGGGATGCTGTGAGGATTTAGCAATCCATCCAGGTAAGTTCCCCGTGGCCTGACCGACTGGCACACTGCGCAGGATGCAACCCAGGTGCCCACGTCGTCCGCAGCCCTACGCCACCAAAAGCGTCGCAGTACTCTTTCCAGAGTTTTGTCTCTTCCAGTGTGCCCCGAAGACAGCGACTCGTGGGCATGACGAATCACCACCTCCCGAAGTGGAGAACCCTCCCCCAGCACCAACTGATATCTCCCCGCCGCAGTTCTCCAAACCACTTCACCCACCAGTCTGAAGTCCTGTAAGCACTGGTGTGGAGCTGCCTTCACTTTGTCCCGCAGCGAGCGAAGCGATCCCTCACGGATGTATTCCGCCTTCAGAGCACGCAGAACCTTTGAGTCCGACTGCTGAGAGATAGTGTCTCTGAAGTCCGCTGCTTCTCCCTTCCTTATCACAGCTGGGGTCACACGTGGATGTCGTACGCGTGCTGGCTGTGGTTTGGCGGGAGGGGCGTGGACTATTAAGACAAGCCAACGGAGATCGAAGGCCTTTCCATCTGGGTTCTCGAAGAACTGATTGGGCTCGCCTTTGTCATCGTGGGTAGGGATGACTTCCACGATCTGCATGTTAGCCTTTCTGAATAGCTTACGCCACGCAGGGAGCTTGGACTGGTGATCTGGAAGGACGAAGACTGCAGAGGTGTTCTCTGGATCTGCCTTCCATTCTGCGATGTACTTGTTCAGAATCGCCTCCACAATGATGTGGCTGGAATTGTAGGGAGGGTTGCACCAGACTCGAAGACCCCTCCATTTCTCGGAGAGGCAGTCAGTCCAGAACCGATCTGCTTGTCTGTTGCGACCACCGAAGTCGCAGCAGGCGTCCACGTCGAAGGGCCCGAACGTGTTGATGTACTTCGAGGAGTACTCTGCGCGAACGCGCCAGTTCTGCGGGTCCTCCGGGAGACGATCTCGTCGCTTTTGTGGAGAAAGAGTCGCTGATGGCGCTGACTGCTGGAGTACCTTCCTTGGGGGTGATGAACTCGCTGGTGTCATATCAGCAGGCACTATCGATGCGTCAGCCCGGGGCGTAGGCGTTTGCGACTTCCGCAGTGCTGACTGTGGAGGTGCTGAGGTCGCAGAAGCCTTTCCGGTCACCGCTGCTTGTGTCCGCGACATGCTTCTCGTCATCCTCAGGTGATGCATCTGCACCCCTCCAGCGTCCGATGTGACCTCCGTCGGGAGATCCGCGCCAGGGTGCTGCATCTGCACCCCTCCAGCGTCTGATGTGACCTCCGTCGGGAGATCCGCGCCAGGGTGCTGCATCTGCACCCCTCCAGCGTCTGATGTGACCTCCGTGGGGAGATCCGCGCCAGGGTGCTGCGTCTGCACCCCCCCAGCACCCGCTGCAACCTCTATTGGGAGGTCCTCGCAATGGTGCGGGGCTCGAAGCTCCTTGGCACCAAGTTGGGACTCCATAGCCAACTCCGCCAGCTGCAGAGTGTCCACCGCGTCCAACCAGCTGTTCACCTCAGCAAGCTGGGTCAGGGTTGGGCCCTCCTCAAAGAGGTCGGAGGTGTCCAACACAGAGAGGGGGTCTTTCGGGAGGTCCGACTTAGCGTCGAGAATGCCGGCCTCCTTCAAGCCCTCCCGAGGTGTCTTCGCTGAGTAGTCGGGTCGCCGTGACAAGGCGTCTGGAACCAGTAGCAGGGCCCCTTTCACGTACCCTACAGATCTGCAACCCTTGGGAAAGCTTTCCATAGGCATGGAAACAGGTGAAAACCCTATGGAAAAGGGAAAATGGATACTGGAGGTTATCTCGAAAACAAAAAATTTGAGTTTCCATCCCTATACTCACCCTTGGGAAGGTTTTCATTATTTTCCAGGGCAATCCATAGGGTGATTGTGCTTTCCATAGGGTTTTCCAAGGCATTCCATAGGGATGATTGTGGCGTCCATACCTATGGAACGTTTTCCATAGGGATGGAAGGAATCGTATGGAAAATATCGTATGGAAAACCCTATGGAAACCCAATGGAAAGTCCTGGAATATCAAGCGCTTTCCGTACCTATGTCATCCCTATAGCCTTCCTATGGAAAGTCGTATGGAAAACCCTGTGGAAAAACACACGGATCTGTTCCATCCCTATGATCACCCTATGCTGGCCCTATGGAACCTAATAGGTCATACCTATGGAAATCTTTTCCCCAGGCATGGTACCCCTTGGGAAACTTGTTTCCATACGGACGGTGTACCTATGGAAGCGAATTCCATAGGCGTAGTATCCCTTGGGAAGCAATCTTCCATACGGTCGATATGTTCGCCCTATGCCCACCCTATGACCACCCTATGCTTATCCTATGCCCAAAATCCAGTTATTATTCCAGAAAGTGTAATTGTGTTCCTCACCTTAAATGATAAGTTTCGTTGCTCGGTTTCAATCGCAGAGTCGACCTTCTGGAGAAATAAGGTGTATGTCGAGCAGCCGGGCTTCTTTACGGAGCCACGGAACATCTCCTTATTCATGTGTGCCGATGGAGTGAATCCTCATAACGATTCCACGGCGGTCACGTCCTCAATCACCCCAATAACGTTCCAAATCTTAAATCTGCCTGCTGAGTATCGAGCCAAGTACGAGTTTCTATTGGTATACGGAATAATCGAGGATAAACCGAGTAATGCTCAGATTTACTACAAGTTCTTGGTGGACGAGTTGCTCGACATGTGGAATGTTGGTGTCCGAGCGTTTGATTCAAGAAAAAAGGAAATCTTCCAGTTACGATGCATGCTCACGTGTGTTGTTGCTGACTATGGCACGGGGGGCATAACGGAAATTGCCAATCGAGTCCCACGCAAGGGTTAGATCGTGGGCCCGTGTCTCCGCCAGGTCCAGTGCCCGAACCTGCTGGGAGTCGTTGCACATCCCACGTGACCTCGAAGGGCCCTGCAACAGTGCCGACACGTGCTCGACCATGCGCTGTTGCCGCGTCGGCAGTGGCAGCGTGCCCAACGGAGTGTGGTGGGCCGGGGCTTGCTTCTGCAGGCACATCAGGTCCACCTCATTCCTGAAGTTGTCCAGCTCGCACCGTCTCTTGTACCTCCGAGCTGGCGCGGCAGACGACCTCATGCCACGACCTTGTTGCATCCGTTCCAGTGCAGTACGGATCCCCGTCGTCGACTTGCGCTTCAGGCTTTTGCGCAGTCGCATCATCAACACTTCCATGGAAAGCGCCCCCACTGGCCGCCTGAAGTGCCAAGCATTCAAACGGTCAGACACTGCGGCCAAGCAGGGCCTGTAGATACCCTCGTAGGCCCAGGGTTCTAGTACGGAGTAGTGCTCAGGCATGGGGTCGTCGATGATGGGGGTTACCCCCGCCGCTGCGGGAGCCGGTTGAGGGGCTTCGGCAAGAGAGCGACGTCCAGTGTCACTTTCTGGCCCCTCAGCCGAAAGGGTCCTCAGAGGAAAAATAATTAATATAGAATAAGTTTTCTTAATCTTAGAATAACCCGTTTTCATCGTTAATTTAGAATAAGTTTTCTTGATGTCATCCGGCTATGACCGGTGGTCCTTTTCACGACTCCTGTTCAAATAATGTGCACACGCAGGTCAAACGCTGTAGTTCCCGCTTGCCATCATGAGGAAGCCTCCAAAAAGCTTTAAGAAGGTTTGTCTCACTTGTGATAATGGTGGGCGCCGTTGTAATAGACACTCCCGGCGTGTTCTGCTTGAAAATAAGGCCCCCCACTATCAACCCACAGCTTTCAAAGGCACTGTATTCGACGAGTATGCCCAAACTGGCTTCCGGCTAATGTATACAGACACTGTGAACCTATGGGAGAGTGACGATAGTGACGGTAACCCTATATGGGACTTTCATAACCGCTATGTGTATCTCGAATACACGGAGGGTATGCCTTGGGGAGGGGTTATACCTTCACGTGGGAACTGGGGATATTCACCGTGCCAGCGACACTTGTTCTCTGGGTCGTTTCCCTTGTTTCACTACACTAACCATGTTGCAGGGTGGCAACTCGACGATATTATGCAATCTTTCTTATCGGTGTTATACAACCGGGCAAAAAACATGTCATACATGGCTCGATTCTTGTATTGGTTATCACTATTAGCCACTAGGGAGCACCGTAGCGTCCACCATTGCGTAGCGGGCGCTATGCTTACCATTAGGCGATGTGGAAACACTATTGGCAAACTATGTGCAAGTTGTGCTTCAGAACTAACTGTGCACAATAGGGGGTGCGTTTTAAGGCACGAATGGTGTGCTTCATCACCTACGGGGGTGAGTCTATGCAAACACGTTATGGTTGACTCTCCTGATTTCGCAGAGGAGTACTCACCTTGCACTGTTGTACGTTAAATATAATGTGGTGGCCAATACACCGGGGCTGGTTTGCTTAGACGCCTATCATACATTTTGTATAAAGTAACGCAATAGCGCACTCCCTCAAAACCTTCAGAAGCTACTCTATGTTTGCACCGCGCATCGCACTTTAAAACCTTATGGCTTTCAGAGAATTGGAGAAGGGTGCCCTTGCTATCCTCTCTAGGCGACTCCATCTCCAGAACCGCGTTCTTGTAGTTTCCAAGAAAAATTATGTATTGATGTGACACATCTTTTCTGTCCTCGTGTCGCTTCACTTCGCACTTCCCGGCTAGCATGCACGACACATACAAGCACCAATCGCCGTCTCGCTTGTAATCCGCGTCTATTATTTCTAAGATTTGACCTGCTAGGATGTAAAGCTCTTTCTTCCAATACGGCTTGCTTGCACTTGTTAGCGGATCGTCCATGTAAACTCCTTTTTTCTTGTGCCAAGGGTGGGGCGTCCCGAAAGCACATGTGCCATCTAGCTTAGGGGCAAACCCCTCTTGCTGCACTGTTCTCCCCATGTTAAACCACCACCCAACATTCCAACCCTCCTTCCCTCCTTTCTTGCCTTTTGCCTCGTTTGCGCAGCCACGCTCTATTATCTTGCACGTTTGTGCATGCAACGTTGCTTCAAATTCCGTGAGTAGCACCTTTAGCCTTTGGTTATCACTTATGAGCACCGGCCGCCTGTTTCCGCGAATCCCACAAAATAAGTCCTCGATCCTTGAAAGATGCAACGTTGTGCTCTACGCCATCATAAATAAAAGGTACGCTCCCAGCACTTTCCGGGTATCCTCTGTCTTTGTACAGCAATTTGTGAAACTCACTAACACTTTTCTTTAGTAAAACTTTTGTTGTCGCTGAGTTGAAAAAATATACCAGGCTTCAACTTCTCCTAAACTACGGTCGAACCCCGGATACTTTGCAGGCGGTAGCAAAATCTTTAAGCCAAGTCTTTGGAACGCACTAGCTCTACTATCCCCAACCACAGGACGTTCGAACGAATGCAATAGCTTCAAACACACGATCGAGGCGTTGGATTGAAGACACGCAGCTAACAAAGGTTCGCACTTCCCTCTTGCATATGGCAAGGACGATATTATGATGTCTACTTGCGGGTTGAATTCTTCCCACTTGATTTTCTCTAAGTCTAGGCGTCTTATGCCTTTCGCAGGATGCTTAACGCTTAGAAAGATCGTCTTCGGTTTGAACCGAACTAGGTTGTTGTAAACGTAGCGAGGTCCCTTACCGCAGCAAAAATCGCCATTTTTTTTTCGTGAAACAAATTGCCAATAACTGCTAATAGAGGCGTGTATTGTTGTGCGATTGTGGGATAAAAACTAGTGTCTTTATCACATACCCTTGGTATCGTTATTTTAAATGGTAAATTTTTCAGAGGAGCACACCTCGTTGAAAACGCACTCCGTTTTCGTTTCGGAAACAACTTGCTCGCGTTGTCGTCGTTTGCATTGTCGTTCGCATTGTCGTCCACAACGCGCTCCGTTGTTTCATACGGTTCAATCTCGTCGCATGTCGCAACCTCCGCGTTCACATTGTTTTGCCCTATGGGTTCAGTAGGTTGGCATATATCGGAGAGTGTTGGCGACTGTATTGAATAAAAGATTTCGTCTACCCATGCGTCGTAAGCTACAATTGTATTATGCCTATCACAGCATACTTCGAGCCCGCTGTCTGTAGGTCGGATTGAAGCTAACGCGGAAAAAAATAAAGCCAGTTGACCTTCTTTAATTGCTTGCTCACTTCCTAAGATATGTACGTAATATGATTTCAACAAAATCAAAAGCTCTCCAACTTTATATTGCGAATACCCATTTCTTCCACCTGTGGACTCGAGTTGCGCAGGCCAGTAAATTGGGCGTATCTCTTCGAGCTTTGCATACGGTCCCAATATCATTGCGACTACTCGCCGTAAATCTTGCTTGCTAGGTGCTTTCGGACAGCATACACCGCACTTATCACGAGGCATCTTTTAGTTAGTCACAATCGGTCGTATATCGGCAACTTGTTTCTCAAAGTATTTCCCCCTTGCAACTTTCCGAGTCGCGCCAAAAACCGTTAGATTTTAATCGAACGGTATCCCAGTTATTCACGGCCGTGAATTTTAGATTCACGGCCGTGAATCTTTCCGAATGGAACCAAAAACCGTTCGATTAAAATCTAACGGTTTTTGGTTCCATTCGGACATATGGAATTCACGGCCATGAATCTGGAAGGGGTAAGGCGGGCGCATGCACCGTTTATCGCCGTCGTCCCGAACTCCCCGTCGCGTGACACAGCACCCGTGTGAAGGGCATGAGATGAAAACAGGTCGGTCATATATCCCTGTCATTCACGGCCGTGAATCTTTCCGAATGTAACCAAAAACCGTTCGATTAAAATCGAACGGTTTTTGGTTCCATTTGGATATATGGAATTCACGGCCGCGAATCTGGAATTCACGGCCGTGAATATGCAAGTTAGTGGCGCTTTTATTTCCTTTAGTGAAAGTTGAAATTTATTATAACCCGAACGTAAATCGTAACGACTATGGAACAATCAACACTTGCCGAGATCTGCGAATGCGGACAGTTAAACAAGAAGGGAAAGCTCATTGAATGCAAGCAAGACCCGTCGACTATGGACCACGAGGGCAAACGCTGCACCCGGATAAAAAGAGGCAAGGGCGAGCTGCGATGCGCAAAATGCAGCGGACAGTCAAAGAAACCCGCAAGAGGCAAAGAAAAATATTTGGACGACTTCGATCGTACGCGAGCAATAGGCTTCGCAAACAACTTCGTGGTGTCTTTACCCGAAGACACGCGACAACATCTGGAAAGGCGCTCTTCGCTTATGTGGCGTGAAGCGTTGAACAAGGTGCCGGATTGGGACAAACTTCCTAGCGGAATGGTAACCCTTACCGGAGGAAAGCTAGAGGTGTTTCATGAAACCGCGAAACACGGGGGGGGGGAAATATTGACGGACTTCTACGACAACTTCCTCGACGACGAAGATCGGAAGCACTTGAACGTCTTCGTCAACGAGGTGGAGACGCAAGTATTGGAAAAGCTACGTAACTCGTACACCGTCGAGAACAAAGCGTTTTTAATCAACGACAACCTGGTTGCAGAGAAATCGGGGAAGGTCCTCTCGTCCCTAAGGGGGTGGCAACCTTGGCATCTTGACCAGCCGTTGAACCAGCCCCTCACCGAGCCCGCCCAGCACTTGGCGATCGTCGCCTACTTGGGCCCATGTTCCCCAACAAGGGTGTGCTCTGCGCCAACCCCGTCGTTGGAAGCGTCGATTGACCTATTAGGCCAATCGACGCAAGAGAACTTGAGGCTGAACTGCGATACAGCTTTCCGTGAGCAGCGCGCTCTAATGCTCCCGAAGGAAACCCTCGACGCCTTCGCGGTGAACGTTGGGGGGAAGGAGAAAGTGGAGTTGGGCGAGTGCGCCGTTGTGGGGGGGGTTCACCAAGGGGTGTCCAATGCGGATGGCACGCCCCGAATAGTGTTCTCCGCCAACTTGGCCTTGAAGGACGTGGCCTCATACGACCCGGATGTGCAGCTTAACCCAGTCAACTCGCCCATCCACTGGGGTTTTCTCGACTTCGCTGCCAAGGAGTACGTCAAGTACTTCCTCGCGGGCACGGACCTCGCCCCCACGGTGGACGATGCCAACGTGAAAGTGCTCAATACTTTGGGGGCAGACGTTATGAAGTGCTTGGACAAAGTCACGAACAAGCGAAGGCGTGAAGCGGAGGGTGCGCGGAAGCGTGGTAGGAGATAAGTAATAGATTAGGCTTAGTGAAATAGGGGTACAATACGTGTATGCCATGCTTAGCCACGTGAAAAAAATATTTACATTTACAAGTTGATATATATCATTACTTGTTTTGGCAATCAAATAATATTTGTTTGTTGTACTTGCTCGTTATCGCTACTAGTCTTTGCTAATTTACTATCCTATATTAGCTCGAACTCGACGTTCAAACGTTCAGAAATATTCAAACTTGCATTGCGCTCGTGCCTCTCGAGAGGCACCACCATCCTCTGACAAGTTTTAGCGCACTTGCTGCACAACTTGTACGACACAAGGGAGGTGAATTTTCCATCGTCGTCGTTTCCATGGTCGTGGAAAACAATGCGAGTGGTTGCGATCTCCTCGCACCACACCCACGCACCCTGCTTGCGGTTGTCGACAGCGTAGTGGTCGAGCATTGGGAAACAATCGAAAGGAAACTCTAATGGCCAAACGCCAGCCTCCCCATACTCAACCATGCATATGAGGACCTTATGCAACTCGCACCGCTTGTTGGGGCGAGTGAGTCCATAGTGGGGATCCTTCGTAGGGTTCTCGTCTTCCCCGCGGACCACGACGTGCTTTTGCCAAAGCGCTGGGCAATTGTACGGGGCGGGTAGGTAGCCTCTGGAAGATTGATAGTCCTCGTCCCTATTTATTACTCTGTTCATTTTTTTATTTGCGGGCTAAGACTTAGTCAAATAGGTTTAGTCAAATACAATAGCGTCTATAACGTATATGGTATAAGATATCGTATAGCGTGTACTATATAATAACATATCACGTTGTTCGCATACATACTCCCTTGTGTTCGCATCTTACTATCACTTATCGACCCAAGGAAACTTTGTTAAAGTACGAAACAAGTATGCCCCAACCATGTTGCGACCACTGCGAACGGAAAGCGTGGCTCCGCGCTCGGTTCAACCGGGACTTGCAAGACCTGCAACAATCTTTCGCCAACAATTTTGAAGGGTACCCCGACCACGAGCGGTTCCTTGCAAGGTGGGCGGTAGTGGGTAGGGACCTAGCCGATATTCCCTTGCCACAACCTGACCGGCTCACTTGCAAAAGTTGCTTCAAGAACATTTGGCTACCACATGCTACCACGGATATTTACTTCACCTCCTGGGCCAAGTGGGAATTTTTATAAAGTAAAGCAAAGTACAGAGGTTGCTAGATTGATTCAAAAAAATACTTGAGAATAGTGTGTACACAAAATATTAATACTTGCTATTACACGTATGTACACCTTAAGAAAATTGTCTATTCCTTAGCTACGCATAGTCCGCACAACCATGTTCCTGCTGGGATCTTGCTTAGGCTTGGACGCAAGCAAAAAATATGGAAGCCCTTATTGCACACGTCGCATAACAGCATTTCATCTCCGTTGTCTTCTTCACCGCACAGTTCGCACGATAAACTTTTAGGAACTTGCTGCGAGCATCTAGCTTCCATGTCTAGCTCTACCACCTCGCGCGCTCGCTTGGATGCTTCCCGTTTCAGTTTCGCGGTGATCTTCCCAAGGGGTTGCCTTTTCAAGGCGCCAACCGGTTTTCTCGGGCGTCCCACTTGTGGGTGTCGGCCAATTATGTCGAGACGTTTTTCAAGAGGCGCCTTAAACTTCCCTTTGAATAAGCCAACAGCAATACTACATGCACACGTGACGCTCTCCGCGTAGATAGGGCACATACACCAGTGGTGCCCAAATTCGGTGACGTTATTAGCGTCCAATGGTCGTAAGATCACAAAAGACTTGTAGGTGTCCATGAACTGCTCGAAGGTGACAACCGTCGCTGGAGGGTGTTCAGGGTCGCGCATAAGGGCGAGGAACTTGACCACAAGGGGAGCAATCTCTTTCCTTTTATCCGCGATAGTGGAAGCACTTAACTTCTCGAAGGTCTTAAGGGAGGGAACGACATAGGAAGGACGGTCTGTAACCCCCAAGACGCCGGTCGTGCGCGTCATAAGCTCGAGCATGTTGTTGTCAATCATAAGTAGCGCCTCCCGCCAAATAGCTTGTGTAATAATTGGAGTCGTAGGTATTGGGTGTTGCCCGTCGTAGATCGTCTCCTCGTGCATGTATTTTAGCGCAGAAGGATGGAATACCTCGAGTTGGAGTTGCTTACGCAGGGTCATCTCGTCTTTCACGTGTCTATTCACGCACTCGGGACTATTCTGCGTAGATTGGATCCCTTCTGGCATGAAGCCGAGAACCCACCCACCCCACTTGCCCCACCAAGTCTCCACGAACCAGTTGCAAATATACTCTTCATCACGCTTGTATAGTTCGATGAAGAGCTTGAATGCACTATCACGAGCACCAACGATGGTGATGTTGTGTATTTCCGTAACGCCCTGCTTGAAGCCGTTAACGTTATGAGCGTCGTTGAATAGCGCGGTCTTCTCGTTAAGCTTCATCATGCAATGCGACCAACATATTCCTTGCGTAATCTCTTCCGCGACAAGTGTACAGAGGTTCGTAGGTAACCTCAAATGCTCTAGGACATGCGTGATGGTTTCCGGAAGCTTGGCGTTAGCGTTGAAGAAAGCGAGGGAGTGATCCAAAGTATGATAACGAGGTTGCCACACTTTATGGAAACCAAGTTGCATAGCCGCGATCAAGCAAAAGTCCACTATTTGCGAAGCATAGGCGTCCTCGTGCGATTTGATGGCGAGCGCCCCGAGACGAAAACGCTTATCCAAGTAGGAAGACCCGTTGCATTCAAGGGGTAAGCCTTGCCAGTTCGTCTTGTACGTGTCGTCGCGTGAGCGGTGATCCTTTGCGAGAAGTACCTCGAGTTTCCCCCAAGTGGTGTAAATCACGCACCACCTTTTGCGTTTCTGCGCTGCGACATAATCCTTGACGAGTTCGGTGTAGTTCTTGTAAAGGGCACGCAAGTTCAACTTCCCTTTGTAAAACCGTTTCGAACGCGTACTCCACCCTTGGACGACAAGCATGTTCTCTAAGATATGCACGAAGTACTCAGCGGAATCGCAAGCAAGAATTGAGTTGAAATGTGCTTGAAGGCTCCGTTCATAAACGGAAAAGTCTTCATTCCAACCCGCCAGCTTCCAAGTAGTAAGCTCATCTTGGGTTGCTTGGGCTTCGAAAGGAATAGGAGGCAGGGTGTTCGCGGAATTCTCGGCGTAATGTTCCACGGTTTCGAAGCCGCTCGGTTGGAGTACTTGTCCTTCAAACATGCAAAGCGTCCCCGCCGTTTTGCGATCGGTCACGGGGATGGCCAACAAGTTGGAGGTCTGGCAAACCTCCATGAACTGACCGCAAGTCTTTATGGTTTTAAGCCCCAAGATTTGTTTGCGATTGTTGTACACAAAGTTCTTTATGACCTTGTACTCAACGTCGTCATCGGCTTCCATGGCTGTGGTGACTGCGGTACTAAGCTTCTTAAAAATGGCTTTAGGCGGAAGCTTTTCGTGGATCGCCTCCTTACACTTGTCCTTTACAACTTTCGACATACCCTTTCCTATCAAATTAGTATGGTCGTGTGTCCCACGGGAGTACAAGTTGCATGTAACAGTAGGGCCTAAGGTCGTCCCCTTGACAATTTTATAGTGAACTCCACAACCGTGAGTAAAGTTTAAAGAACACTTGAAGTTTTGAGTCACGGCAGAGGTTTTTTTCGATTTATATTGCTTGTTAGCCATGGTCACACCCTCAGGGCTCAAGGTTGCCATCATGTCTTGGCACTCTACAAAAGATACACCGTTCAAGACCGTACTCCACACTATGGGGACACGGCTACGCTTCCCCTTCCCCTTTGGTGCAACGAGGAAGTCCTCTTCTTCCTCTTCTTCTCCCTCCGAAGGATATATATCGTCCACATTTTTGCCCGGGCTTGTGAACTCAAAGCCGTCGGGCTCAGCCATGTTATTTTCCTCTCGTTTGGCTACGCGACAACTCTTCGCATGGCATGGCGATAGCTCAACAGGTACAACGTCATGGATGCATGCACCGGTCATAGCCGGATGACATAAAGAAAACTTATTCTAAATTAACGATGAAAATGGGGTATTCTAAACTTATGAAAAAATATTCTAAATTAAATAGCCTACCGGCCGCCAGTCAGGAGCGCGGTTATCCCGCACCAGACGCACCAGATTATCCCTATTTAATTTAGAATATTTTTTCATAAGTTTAGAATACCCCATTTTGTCGTTAATTTAGAATAAGTTTTCTTTATGTCATCCGGCTATGACCGGTGCATGCATCCATGACGTTGTACCTGTACCTGTTGAGCTATCCCCATGCCATGCGAAATATTACACTGAAGAGTTGTCTTGCCGTGATGTCCATATGTCCGAATGGAACCAAAAACCGTTCGATTAAAATCGAACGGTTTTTGGTTCCATTCCGAAAGATTCATGGCCGTGAATCTAAAAGTCACGGCCGTGAATAACAACTCTTTACGCATAATGACTTTTATTATTTGCCATCTTTGCCACAATAGACACTCACGGCGTGTTCTGCTTGAAAAAAAGTAAGTAACTTGAAGCCTTGAGCTTCAACTTACTGAAAGGTATGTATCTTGGCAGTATGTGTGCCAAGTTTCGTGCTCTAGGACGCACGGGAAGCCCTCGGCTGTTTGGCATCTTTGGGTTTGGGTGTCACGTTCGAACCCAAACCCAAAACATCTGCCTTAGAAATAGATTGCGCGTTTCGCGAAAAAGTAACTTGAAGCCTTGAGCTTCAAGTAACTCAAATATATGTATCTTGGCAGTATTCGTGCCAAGTTTCGTGCTCTAGGACGCACGGGAAGCCCTCGGCTGTTTGGCATCTTTGGGTTTGGGTGTCACGTTCGAACCCAAACCCAAAACATCTGCCTTAGAAATAGATTGCGCGTTTCGCGCACAAGTAACTTGAAGCCTTGAGCTTCTCGTAACTTAAATATATGTACCATGGTAGTATTCGCGCCAAGTTTCGTGCGTTAGGACGCACGGGAAGCCCTCGGCTGTTTGGCATCTTTGGGTTTGGGTGTCACCTTCGAACCCAAACCCAAAGCATCTGCCTTAGAAATAGATTGCGCGTTTCGCACACAAGTAACTTGAAGCCTTGAGCTTCTGGTAACTTAAATATATGTATCTTGGCAGTATTCGTGCCAAGTTTCGTGCTCTAGGACGCACGGGAAGCCCTCGGCTGTTTGGCATCTTTGGGTTTGGGTGTGACGTTCGAACCCAAACCCAAAGCATCTGCCTTAGAAATAGATTGCGCGTTTCGCGCACAAGTAACTTGAAGCCTTGAGCTTCTGGTAACTTAAATATATGTATCTTGGCAGTATTCGTGCCAAGTTTCGTGATCTAGGACGCACGGGAAGCCCTCGGCTGTTTGGCATCTTTGGGTTTGGGTGTCACGTTCGAACCCAAACCCAAAACATCTGCCTTAGAAATAGATTGCGCGTTTCGCGCACAAGTAACTTGAAGCCTTGAGCTTCTGGTAACTTAAATATATGTATCTTGGCAGTATTCGAGCCAAGTTTCGTGCTCTAGGACGCACGGGAAGCCCTCGGCTGTTTGGCATCTTTGGGTTTGGGTGTCACGTTCGAACCCAAACCCAAAGCATCTGCCTTAGAAATAGATTGCGCGTTTCGCGCACAAGTAACTTGAAGCCTTGAGCTTCTGGTAACTTAAATATATGTACCATGGTAGTATTCGTGCCAAGTTTCGTGCGTTAGGACGCACGGGAAGCCCTCGGCTGTTTGGCATCTTTGGGTTTGGGTGTCACCTTCGAACCCAAACCCAAAGGCAAAGGCATAGGACAGTTTCGTAGATTCTGTCCCGATGCCTTTGCAACCTCGCTTGCTAACTCATATTACAATGAATATTCAACATTCAAGCGTTGGATACCCCACGCCAACGGGAAGCGCTCGGCTGATTTGTTATTTGGGTATGCGCACCCAAATGACAAAAAACGCATCTTTGAAACTCGTTAGTTTCAAAGATGCGTGGCCGATGCCTTCGTGCTTATGTGTGTTAATCCATATGAAATATTCCATGGAATAAATGTGAATATCCCGCACAAACGGGAAGCGCTCGGCCGTTTTGTAAAATTAGGGTGCACCCAAAATACAAAACGCATCTTTGAAACTCGGAAGTTTCAAAGATGCTTGCCGGTCGCGTGCAGCGGTAAAAGGCAAGTCAAAGGGTTTAGAATCTAGAAGAAGTACAGGGGCCTTTTTTTCAAGCAGGACACGCCGTGAGTGTCTATTACGACGGCGCCCACCACTATCACAAGCGAGACAAACCTTCTTAAAGCTTTTTGGAGGCTTCCTCATGATGGCACCAGCGGGAACGAGAGCGTTTGACCTGTGTGCACATTATTTGAACACGAGTCGTGAAAAGGACCACCGGTCATAGCCGGATGACATCAAGAAAACTTATTCTAAATTAACGATGAAAACGGGTTATTCTAAGATTAAGAAAACTTATTCTATATTAATTATTTTTCCCTATTAAATAGCCTACCTAGATAGAAGCAGTATGCTGAGCTGTCCAGGTCATGCTGAAAGGAATGAGATGACAACGATGAGAGAATTGGCACATTACCACAAATATACTGTCGTGCCCATTAGTGGTGATAGGCAGGTCAGTGATCCAATCAAGAGATACATCTAGCCATTTTGTCTTAGGCACGGAATATCGTATATGTGCCTGACCATAAGGCTTGTGTCGCCTCGTTTTCTGGCGCTGACAAACGGGGCACTCCCGAATGTACTTGATGGCTGCCGTTGTCATTCCTGGCCAATAATACCGGCTACGCAGAAGATGAAGCATGCGATTTTTGCCTACATGACCAGAAATAGTGGCTGAGTGGCACTCATGAAGAAGAATGTGGCGGAGCTGTGTGATCTCACCGTCATCTGTGGGGACTTTAGCTGTTGGTGGAATGTACAGCTGTCTGCCATATATGGTCTTACGATAGATCAACCCCTGAATGAGCTCGAAGCTGTAGCTGCTGACTGACTGTGATGAAGTCGATGATGTCAGCTTAGCCAAAATAGTCTGTGCAAATGTGTCACGATCATACTCGGATATAATGATATCGTGCAGCTGATGAGCTGATGAAGAAGATAAGAGAGCAATGAATGTAGAATCTGTAGGTGGTATGTCGATGAGTGGAACCTCGGTGATGTCTATATGTTTCAGACAATCAGTGAGTTCAAAGAGTGTAGAGATACGCGTGAGTGCGTCTGCAACCTTATTCTTCTCGCCAGCAATGTGCTCTATACGGAAGTTGTACTCGGAGAGCTCATCCAACCACCGTGCCTGCTTGGGGCTCAGTGTGGATTTGGTCTGGAAATAAACCAGTGGCTGATGATCTGAGCGTACAATGGTCTCAGGAGCTCCCAACAAGATGTGGCGAAAGAATCTGAAGCCTTCCACAATGGCAAATAGCTCGATCTCAGGAATAGGCCAACGTCTCTGTGTATCGGATAGAGTGACGCTGTGATAACCACATGGCTTCATACCTTTTCCTTGATCCTGGAGTATTACTTGACCAACGTGTGTGCCTGATCCATCGACCTCCATAATAGATGGCAGTTTCTGATCTGGGAGCTGCAATACTGGAGCGTTACAGATGGCACTTTTGAGGTTATCAAATGCCTGCTGCTGCTCAGATTCCCAGACAAATTCTGCATTATCTTTAAGGAGACGATTGAGAGGCTCGGCAACTTTGGAGAACTTTGGTATGAATCTCCTAAATTGACCGACCATGCCCAAGAATGACCGAAGGGATGACTTGCCATCTTTAGCCATACGGCGTAGAGGCTGCTTTCCAACGGTGGGACCATAAGACACCGGAGGCTGAATTGCCATGACTGCTCGGATTCTGTCTTCGATGATGGATAGGCCTGCTTCAGAGATGTGATGTCCGATAAAGTCTATAGATCTGACGAACAACTCCGTCTTGGAAGGCCTGATGAAGAACTGATGATCTCTGCAACGCTGGAGGAACTGTCGAACATGCTTCACATGGCCGTCAAAGTCTGGACTGTATACGATAGTGTCGTCCATGAATATGACAAGAAACTGGTCAATGAAGTCAAAGAATGCTCGGTTACCTATACGAAGTGCCGTTGCAGGAGCATTGGTCAATCCGAAAGGCATGACTGTCCATTCATAAGAACCGTATCTAGTACGAATAGCAGTTTTATGAATGTCATCTGGATGAATGGGAATCTGGTGGAAGAACTGGTTGAAATCAAATCTGCTGAACCAGCGTGCTCCCTTCAGCTGCTCTAGTAGGGTGTCGTGTGGTGGTAGTGGATACGTGTCCTTTATGGTGATGTTATTCAGGGCACGATAATCACAACACATCCTCCACTTCCCCCCTGGCTTAGGAGCGAAAATGATTGGGCACCCATATGGCGATGATGATGGACGAAGGATACCCAACTCGACATATTTTATGATTTGCCGTTTGAGCTCCTCCATCATGGGTGCTGGAATGGTGCGTACTGGCTGTGATGGTGGCTTATGTCCAGGTTCGATGTTGATTCTATGATATCCACCTTCAAACCGTTCTGGCCTATGACCAGCTGGAAGATCCTCCTGGAATACGTCTGAAAAGTCTTCTCTCACTTGATCACGTGCTGCTGTGACCTCGGGGTCTTCCATTGTGGTGTCTGAGTCTGCTGCTGCAAAGACCAATTCACCATCGACCTCGGAGAGGAAAAAGAGATATGCTACGGCTTCTTCAGCCGAACCACTGGATCGAATGCGACGGAGATGTTTTCTCATAGTGGTGGCACTGACCAATTCCATTTCGGGAAGGCCATCTGAGTCTGAGTCTGGAGTCTGCTCAACTCTAGAAAGAACTGTACGAACACTGGAACCTGATGAGTGTGTCTTGGTGATCGTCATGTTCTTCGACTGAAAGTCTATGTGTGGGTTCCTTCTCTCCAACCAATCCTGTCCCAGGATGACTGTGAAGGGCCTCATATCAATAATATAGAGGTCTACTGAATCCTTATATTTGCCCAGCGTGAATGTAGCATTGGGAAGATAGGATGTACAGGGTAATTGGCTTCCTCCAGCCAACCCCACTGAGAATGATGATGAGTCTGATGGTGATATACCGAGCTGAGAAGCAAATTGTCTGTCGATGAAAGATGATGTGGCTCCTGGATCTACCAAAATGTGAATATTCTGTCCAAATACTTTCCCTTTGTACAACAGCAGCTTCTTTTGTGATTTCAGCTGTGCTGTCTGAGACTGCATCTGTACGATGTGCTCTGAGGGATTATCTGTTTGCTGGAACTGCAATGTCAGACTTGATAGAACCTCTTCTGATATGCTCTCTACCTGGCCACTTGCTTCAGTGGCATCTGGAGGCTGATCTATCCCCTTTGGGGTGCTCTCATCACTGGTACCTGTGCAGTACCCTGAGAGTTTCCCTGAGGAGCTGGAGCTGAAGCTGGAACTGGAGTTGCAACTGCTGCATTGATGCTGTGCTGGCTCTTCAGTTCCTTGACCAAGGTGTTGATCGTGTTGATGAGTTTGCCAGATCCATCCTTAGCACCTTGATTCTGCTGTTGTTGTCTCCGATTCTGGAAGAATGGATTCTGGGCTGGTGGCTTACCCTTGATTTCCTTTCCATCTTCGGTCCTGGTGGCAAAACAATCCTTTGCGATGTGACCAACACGATTACAACGCTGGCAAGTCTGAGGAGGATTTGGTGCTGCTCCTTTTCCTTTTCCTTTTCCTTTTCCTTTTCCTTTTCCCTTGCCTTTTCCACCTTTTCCCTTGGTCCGATTCTGATGAAAATTCTGGCTGTTATTTTGATTCCAACTCCTATTTCTGCTGTATCTGTCATATGGCTTTTGGCCACGTCCTCTGTTCTGTTCCTTTCTGACTGGACCTCCAGTTGACTGTTCCTTCTGCCCCCTATAGTGAAGGGTCTCTGACTGCTTCGAATGAACGACATAATTCAAGTCGAGCAGTATCTGTGTGGTTAGTGACCACGACAGATTATTCCTTTCTGTCTCTGTCAGGAATCGTAAATGGAACTGTCTGCGAAGTTCTGAATCTATGCTATTGACAAATCTGTCCTTTATCAACACATCTTCCAGTTCGACTGCTGCCAATGCAGCCAGTGAAGTGAATGTGCGTAGATAATCTGAGAAAGTCTGGCTTCCTTGAGTCGGTGACATTAGGTGTTTCTTAGCCACTGATCTTTTATGGGGGTTACCAAACTGTCTGAGGAAGATCCCTCTGATCCCTTCATATGTGGCATCTGGTTGATTTGCCACGACCTGGAAATAGTGTCGGTCATTATTCTGTATGAGGGTCAGGAAAACTGTGATTAGGTCTTTGTCTGGAACTCCTGGATACGCGAATTGGAAGTATCTATCCACGGTTTCCAACCAAACCTCTGCGTCCATTCCTGATTTGTATTCCTTTGGTGTTGTCATTTTCACCTTGGGAACCAAACTAGGTGGTGCTGGTGCTGGTGCTGGTACTGGATCTGCATCTGGATCTGTGAAGAACATTGGAGGATTGTCTGCAGTATATTCATCATCTGGTTCCTTAGGCTCGTTTTCAGAATCCCTATATCTGCTCATATCAGGGTTCATGCGGCTGATATTGTCGAAATACCCTATCTTGTCAAATCTGGTCTGGGTATTATCATAACCAACGTGCCATTTTGGAATCTTGAACCGGCTGTATGAATCATATGAGCCTAAGATGTCAAAGAACCAAGTAGAAGGATCTGCGTTGATGGGTGGAACCTCTGGATCTTCTGCTTCTGCCATCTAAGAAAAACAAAGCACAACACCAAAATACCTTCAGCTAACTGAGTGTGTGTTGATATATATATATACCTATGTTATATATGGCATATCTGTATGTTATGATGAGGTTATACATATACATGCATCCACCTTCTTCCCCCCTCAAGGAAGTGTGAAATGCATAGGCAGTTGTCAATTGCCTTTTACCTCATACAGCATGCATTCCCATAGGAAGCAGTTGTTACAATTTTAGGGTTGCAGCCCTACAGTTCTTGGGTTGTAGCCCTGCAGTTTTTGGGTTGTTGCCCTACAGTTCTTGGGTTGTTGCCCTCAGTATTATCATGTCTGTGATGATTTAGCATGATATAATAATGCCAAAAAAACGAAGTTTTTCGAAATAACAGCGGCATTTTTGGGCATGTGTGGTTACAGTGGCCCTATTACCCAATACAGTGATTAGGGTGTTACATGATATCAGTAACCCTAATACATGTAAAAAATAAGCAGTATAATGTTTTTGCAAAGATTTTTAAGCAAAACTGCATTTAATATTTACATGAACGTAAGGTGGTTTGCAGGAGGTACGTTACACCCCCTGTCACACACATTTAATTTTAGGGTTGTTACAGGGCGTTACACATGCTTGTGTGCTCAGGGATTGTTATTTGATATATAAATATTCATTTCAGCAAAAAAAATCAATCCGAAATTTTCAAAATGTGTTTCACGTACAGCATTTTGAGCGATTTATCGTTACAGCGATATGTCTACCCCTATATATTACATACCTAATATCTAGGGCGTTACACGAGATATGACATATGTCATTATGATTTCCTGATACCTTAATAGGTATAAAATCATAATTTCATATAAAATGGGCACACATTTTTCATTTTGAAATCATGCGTGGAGCATTTTTACCCATTTTATAGTTTTTTTTAGCTATCTTCGATGACATATCTCAGTGTATATGTGGAATATAAAGTACAGAATCGCTGTAAGGAACTTCACTTTTGCATATGATAAGTTTCATAGCAATTAAGTGAGTTGTGCTGTATATCAACATTTTATGGTTGATAGCATTCTGGGTTTTTCTGATTCAAACCCATGTACAGCAAATATACTTTTCTGATTATGTATATTTATTGATTTAAGTGGAAACACCCACTGAAGTAATATATATCAACCTATGATTTGTTCTGAGCATAGGTCTGTGCTCTTAAGATTTATCAAAGTGATATATCTTACCTAGAACAAATCTGGACTTTTGCTGGATACAATCACAGCAACTTCACACAGCATATTTATGTGTGTGTTTTGTCCTTAATAACTATGTCAGATATCATGTAAGCTGATCTGAGAGTTGCATGCAATATTGATCTGATCAAGTCTGATTCAATTGTCAATATGCAGAGTAGTCTTTGTAGTTGCTCCAGCGATGATATGTGAGATGAGACGCATGGACTGCACCCAACAGTTACCAGCTGTTTTTGGGTGCAGTATTTAGCCTTCGGGTCTGGAGATAACTCCATCCAGCCCTTCAGCATGGTGTCTTATCCTGTTTACCATTACTATCACCATCGCTGACACTTTCCACGCACATGTGTTTGGAAAGTGGTATCCACATTACCATATACAGTATAATTGATATATTCACTTTGAGTCAGTGAATCTCAAAATGTATAATGAATGCTAGTGTTTGTGCAGTGTATAGTACTGCTGATTAGTACTAGTGTGTGTGTGTGTGTGTTTACTTGCACACACTTTGCAAGATCTTTATGGATATCACAATATCCTAACAACTTATCATGCAGATTGTCAGCATACCACGTACTGATTACATCTAACATGATATATATAGTTTAGGGATTGTTGTAATTCCATGATAATCTCATTACGAAATGAGTTGCTGATAGATTTTACATGAAGCTCAGGTGAGCATTCCTTCAAGTAATCCACCATAGAATGTACATGTTACCTGGAGAGCATCTCGGCTCCACCAGGACACGACAAACTAATTATGGTGTTGAGATTACTTTCAGGCACCCTTTGCAACATGGATTCGAATATAGACTAGCATTCACTGCAATATGCTTGTGCTCTATGTACCACAGCTGTTATCGTGATCAAGCTGTACAGTATAATAAAGTATGTACCATTCACAACATTGCAATCATTCAACATAAGATGTGTGCATGATATAGAAGTATATGCACTATATATTGATGATTGCTGTAAGTGAAATGAGTGTATGTGTGTGTGTGCTGATCTGCACACACATGTTGTGCACAGATCATTGTGCTGCTGATAAGTATGATGCTGATGATCAAACAGTATTTGTGTGGTCATCAGAACATTGGAATCTGCTGCAATATGGTAATAATGCATTCACAGCAGTATGTATCCACAGCATAACGATCATTACGCCATGCCCTCAGCATTCCTGCATATATACAATCATTCTGCATATGATTTCGTCGCGCGTACACATGTGTGCTTCTCACTGCATGTAGACACATTAAAACTGTACGTGCTAAAATCGAGCATTCCTCGCATCTTATGAAATCATGAAAGGTGTATATTATGCTGACAGGCCATAAATCATTGCACGCAGTGATTGTAAACAGTGCGTAGAGATGATTTGCAAAAATCGCTGATGTACGTTGTATACAAATGCGAGCGCGCTGCTGATGAAAAGTATGAATTGTCGTCGCCATTCATCAGCATATGATACGAGCGCTGACATGTATACAAATCAAAATTCTGTCGATGACCACTATGTCATATATCATTCTGGACAATTTTCGAACGTGATTCATGCAAGCGCGCGCATGCTGCGATCAACTTCTGCAAAATATGTGACCATCGCGCAGTATGCGACCATCGCGCATGCTGCCATCTGCAATTTAGTGACCATCGCGCAGTATGCGACCATCGCGCATCAACATATATGAAGCCGTACAAAAAGCAATTCAGCGCAATCATGAAAATTGCGATACTGCGCTGATGATTTTTCGCGCGGAAACGATTTTGCCGATGATTTATCGCATCTGCGAACATACATATATCCGCGAACCATTTATCGTGTACATTTCATTGCTGCGTCGATATATGCCATATGCACACCTTATCGCGTATATGTGCGATCAGCTGTTTCTGTGAGTGCGCTGCGGAAAATCTTCTCGCGCAATTTCTGCGCTGTCGATATGCGAACGTATATTATTCGGGCTGCAGATATTCAATTTATGCGAACGCTGTCGTATGTGCGCCCTCCTGCAAACCTGCGAACAATATTAAATATGCTATGTCTATCACTGCACCCACTTGAGTTCTCGAGTATCGTGCCTTGACGACTTTTAGAATACCACTGCTACGGCTGTATATACAAGCGCCGTGAATATATTATCAATATACAAAAGAAACACTGCAAAGTTGGACAGCAATGCGAGTGTACGGATGAGCGGGTTTGTGAGTGCTGGATGTGACACACCGACAGTAAAGACTGTCACCTGTCACCTCCTATAGTAGGCTGGATGACCGTCACCAGTAGACGGGAAACACCCGTTAGTATTTATGTGTATCTCTTTTATCAATCTGAGACTTTTACCGTTCTGATATCGAAACCCTTAACACAGGGTTTATTCTCCGTTATCCGATATATACACCCGACTATATATCTGACAGGTTTGGCCCCACTTGCGCTTTATTTAGCCACTGCGAGATTGCCACCATGAGTGGCTAAGCTCGGACGCCTGGGATGGGGTGAGGCGCTCCGCGCGTGAGCGTGCCGGCAGTCACGGGTATGGCCTAAATTTTATGGGTTGATTTACGGCACGCCGCACCGGTTGGAGAACGATTTTCTACGGGTCTTAACGTTGGATTGGTTTACGTTTTCTGGTTGGATCCCACACCGTTGCGTATTGGCCGCCGCTACCACACGACTTCCCGGAATTATTTGATCTCTCACGGCTGCCGTATCGGCGACCCACGCGTTTCTTGGCCGCCCGAAACTGCCGCACATCTCACGTTCCATTGCCTCACTCCGCCCCTTCAGTCCTTCTCACAATGGTTGCTTCTACTCGAGCCACCGCTAGCATGGCGAATCGCCGACGCGCACTAGCCACGATTTTTGATTCAGCGGCTGCGAGACACGCCAACACTCCAGCCACACCGCCGGCGGCTCAGCCGGCTGCCAATTCAGCAGGTGCTGCGTTCCTAGCCTCGGTGCGCACACTTCAACGGGAGCACTTCGACATGAAGGTCTCCAAGTCCGTTCGTCAAAAGTTGTTCGAGGACAAGAACGGGCGATTTTCAGGGACTGAGTGCCACGCGTCCGCGCTCTTCGCCCGGATGGTCTCTGCGCTGCAGACAGCGTTTGTCACGGAGGACATTGGTTTTGCACCCCTTTTCCTGCTTGACAATGCTACCCTTCCCGTCCGCGTGGAGGCCAACGCCTTGTTGTTCTCCGCGCTTGAGCTCATGGTTGACCCGACGTCACCCGCAGCTGACTGGATGGACTCCTCGCACTCCACCTTCCCGAGCGACGGTAAGCGGGTGCTGCTTGAGTTTGCCCGCCGCATGATCCCGGCAGGTGACCCCTTTCAGGGTCAGGCGGACATGTTGAGCATCCGCATCTCTGCGGGCGTGGACCCGCATGACAAGATCAGCGACTTCAACGCCGCTCTGAAGGCTGCGAGGACGCGAGCGACACTCCACGATGAGGACGTGAAGGCGCTGTTCATCAAGTCCCTCGACACCGTCTTCTACCAACCGGTGGTGTCACGGTTGCTCCTCCACGATCAACGAGCCGCTCACGACCTCCTCACGATTCAACAATGGGTGCGTGAATGCTACTCCGAGCACGTGCGGGCGGGCACCGCCACGGCGTCCGCACACCGCTACTCCCACGGCACGCATTTCATGGAGGGGGGCGCCGATGACTCCGGTGGACCCGGTGAGCTCGCGGACTTGAGGACGATGGTCCTCGACTTGAAGCGTCAATTGGCCGCATTCCTCAACACCGCCGAGTCCGGACCGGCTCCGCGGGGGTTTACCCCTCGCGCGGACAAACCGGACCGCAGGGTCAAGACCCGTTTCGCAGCCTCGCCCCTCCCCACAGGGCGGAATTGGTCTCAGTCCGTCTCACGGAAGGTGGCCTTCCACCGCGGGAGCGGTGCGACAATCCCCTTCTGCCAAAATCAGGTATGTGCTAAGGGGAAAGCGAGGCATTGGCACCGAGACTGCCCGAACGGGGGCAGGGCCGGGCTCTCGGCGTTCGCCTTCGCCGAGGAGGCCGAGAACTCCGTGCTGGCCGCGAGGTTCCAGCACGCCATCGACCATGGCGACCCCGTGGAATTCGACGCCCTCTGCATGCTTGCGGGCGGGAAGCCGGAGGTCTTCACCGATCTTTCGGCGTGCTCGTTCTGCGAGGAGGACGGTGAGGTCCTCGTGTCCGCTGTCGCCGAGTTCTCTGAGATGGCACACGCGGCTGGAGCTTCCACGTTCAACGTCAACACCTTCACTGCCGACTTGCCGGTGGTGTCGGGACCGGCCGCGCACTCCCCGCCCGCGTCGGTTGGGTCCGAAGAGGAATGGACCGGTCCGCCGAACCCCTTCTGCCCTCCCGTCACCCGCACGTTTGCCGATTTCATTGAGAGTACGGGAATTGCGTTGGGGGCGCCCGACGAGCCGGCCGCGAGCATGAACTTGCTCTCCGCGGTTGAGACGCCGGAGCGCGTGATCGACTACAAGCCCGCGGCTTACGCCGCGTGCGGCGATGACGACAAGGGTGCCTCGGTGGCACCGCCGCGGCCACGGTACGGCTGCGGGCACGGCATTCCGAGGTTCCCGAGGTCTCTCCTCACTTCCTCCTTGGTGTGCGCGCTCTTTATGATTTGTGCCACCGCCGCGCCGCACGCCGTTGCCGGTGTCGGTGGTGCCGGTGCGCGCACATGCACGGGTCCACCGGTCGGTGGTGCTACGTCCGCTGGCTCGGCAGTTCCGGCTGCGGAGGCTTCGCCAACTGACATGATTCCAGACATGCCATGTGCCATTCCGCCTCGTCGCCAACGGCGGGAGCAGAGACGGCAGGGACTCTACATGGCTCCGGTGCCGTGGCATCCCGGGCCGCCGCCGCCTGCCGAGTTGTTTGTGGACGGCCCCCCGCTGTCGCCGGCTTCGTCTTCAGATGACGAGGCTCCACCGTCGGGCGGCACTTGGCAGCACCCTGGTACAGTGCAGCCTCCCGTGATCGAGAATCCGTCAATTCCTTCTACGAATGATCCATCACCGGCCCCGGGGGCCGGCAACTGCTTCGCAGTCACGCTGCTCCGAGCCGGACAGACAACTCCGAAGACCACTAGTGGCTAGAGTTGGTCACGCCGTGCCTGCCTGGGGGTTAGCTGTGGTGTAGCCTCCTAGATGTGCAGAAGGGCTCTCTGAGTTTGAGCTGTGTTTAGGGTTTTGGCAAAGTAACAGCAGTATCTGACAATCTTGCTGTGACCTGGGACCGCCCTGACCAAGAGTACAGGCCCCCAGTTGTGCTAGAGTTTCCTCCTGAAGTTGAGTAGGGAGTTTGTTTGCTTCGTTCACTACTAGCTCCGGTCACCACCCTAGGTGGTGTGCTGGATGTGACACACCGACAGTAAAGACTGTCACCTGTCACCTCCTATAGTAGGCTGGATGACCGTCACCAGTAGACGGGAAACACCCGTTAGTATTTATGTGTATCTCTTTTATCAATCTGAGACTTTTACCGTTCTGATATCGAAACCCTTAACACAGGGTTTATTCTCCGTTACCCGATATATACACCCGACTATATATATCTGACAGTGAGTGCAGTCTCTGTAAGAAGATCTGCTGAAGCACAACGCTTCCTCACTTAAGTACCATACGTCTCCCATCATCTTAGATGGTACCGCCATTGGGTTGTGAACCCGAGACGTAGGTTGAACGACCAGCATTGTGGAAACGACTAGTTCGTTCATGCTGCGCATGCGAGTTCCGCGCATGCTAAAAGCCAAGATGGTTCTTGTTTGTTATTCAAGATGTATCTTTGCTTTGCCATCATCGAGTTCGACTTACGAACTCTCGATGACAGGGATGCCTGATGATATAACATTATCATCTGGCGACATGTACAGTCATCGTCGACCGTACTGACGAATGTCATATCAGTATATGACACGACTCGACATGTACAGTCATGGTCGACCATACTGTCGACTGTCATAAATATATGACACGACCGACTGACATGACATGACATGGTATGACATGTCTGACAGGTATGACACGTATGACATGTATGACACATATGTCATCGGTCATGACCCGGACACCAAGTCAGCTCCGCCTGTCATCAGTGGTGGGGAAAATAAAACCCCTGTATTTTATTTTCATGTATCTTAGACTGCGAATCACCCGAGCACCTCGTCCCAACTTCACAGAGTTTGTGGAGACTGTAAAAACACGCATATAACCCACCGTTGTCCGTTATATCCACCGTTTATTTCACCGTCTCTGTCAAAAAGGGCATTTTACAGAGAAATTATTGTTACAAAGTCCCTAGAAAACACCCTCAACATGATATTCGAGGTTCGGCAAATTTTTGGTAACAAGAGAAGGGGGTGCCTAAAACCATATTTTTCACCCAAGGTCCGAAAGTCAAGTATAGAATTAATGTGATTTAAATACCGAAACGATACCCAAAAGTACGCGCACCCTACCCTTAAAACCATACTCGTGAAGGTACCGACTGATTAGACCGATTGATTAATTCAGTCGGTGACATGAGCGACATAAACCAAACCAGTTCATGTCACCGACTGAATACGATGTCACCAACCGAATACCAATTAATTCAGAAAACTTTCTCACCTCGCCCATCACATATATAAATAATAATTTATTGCGGTGCGGGGCGACGTATATTAATATTACCGCCAGAAGTTAAGGATATATAATTATATATATGATTTAGTATCAGAAATCAGATTTACGGTATATATAATTTATATAACATATTTGCTTGAAATTTCTTGGCGCTTCACAATAAAGGGGGGTTCTTGGGTAGCGGGCATGGGAAGCGTTTGGGGGGAGGGGGGAGTCAATGAGGTGGAAGCGTTGTAGGGGCATTGGGGTTGGGTGGGGGTTGGGGGAGGGAGGGGAGGGAGCCAGAGGAGCCTGGGCGCCGGTGGTGACGCTGGGCATCTAGGCAGGGGAGTAAACCCTCCCCCCCCTCCCCCAACCCTCTTCCACCTCGTGGACCCCCCCACCCCCCACCCCCAACGCCTCCCCTGCTACCCCATTACCCCAAGAACCCCGCCCCCCCCTTTATCGTGAAGCGCCAAGAAATTTCAAGCAAATATGTTATATAAATTATATATACCGTAAATCATATAATTATATATCCTTAACTTCTGGCGGTAATATTAATATACGTCGCCCCGCACCGCAATAAATTATTATTTATATATGTGATGGGCGAGGTGAGAAAGTTTTCTGAATTAATTGGTATTCGCTATTCGGTTGGTGACATCGTATTCAGTCGGTGACATGAACTGGTTTGGTTTATGTCGCTCATGTCACCGACTGAATTAATCAATCATCAGGTTCATCTCATCAGGTACTCGTGAAGGTCTCGGCCAGTTCTTTTCTCGACCGATTCTGTACCGTTGGATGTAGCTATCGCCCGGTACAGAACGAGTTTCGAGAACCGGTAGAGAGAACTGGTCGAGACCTTCACGCGTTCATCTCAGTCGGTACTGTACCTTCACGAGTATCTTATTAAAACTAGATGTTATGTGTCACAGTGCAGCGAGCGGAGCGAGAGGTGCTGTGTCACATAACTCTGGTTATGTGACAGACCGGACCGTGGGACCCAGGATCGTAGGTCCCCGGGACCTAGGAGGTCCCAGGTCTGAGCAGTATAAGGTTTGGAACTCTGTAGAGTTCTGCTCCGATAGTTGATCTGATTTCGGGAAGGGTATCATTTTTTGACAGAGTTACAGTGAGAAATTTTTTTCAGTGTATATATTCGGTGAATTTTTCAGTATGGATGAGTTTTCTGACGCAGAGTTGGAACAGAAAATTGCGCGCGTAAAGGCTTCACCCGAGTACGCGGCATACAAAGCGAAATTGGATGATATCGCTCCGAATTATTCCGAAGCTGAGAAAAATCTGCAATCTCACTTGGCAGCGTTGGTTCAGGAGCAGCGCAACAGGGCAGCAAGTGGCACAGCAACAGCTATTCTTCAGTCAGTTGTGAAAGTTCCTGAGAAGAGGAAGCTGCAGCGCCCAGTCGCGTGGACCTCTGGCGGTTTCGTTCACACGAAGTCAGGTGGATCGAAGGCAGAAGACCTCTCCTGTAAGCGTCAGTTCGAGCAGGTCGACAAGGCCGATGACGTTTTCTTCGACGTGAAGCAGCAGCTGGAGGGGCTTGAGGCCCCAGAGTCAATCACGGAGGAGCAGCTGGCGAAAGTGAAAAGAGCGAAAGCCGCGATCGAGGAAGGTATGCTCTGGGCCGAAAACCAGGCCCAACTGATCGACATAGCGTTCAAATTTGGTTGGCCCACAGCACAGGAGTACGAGGGTGAGCCAGTCGTTGCTACAGAGGAGCAAGAGAAAAAACTGAAGAAAGCCAAGAAGGCTATTGCTGAGCGTTCAGCGAAGCTTGAGAAAGAGAGAATGACAAAAAAGAAAAAGACCGATGACACACGCCCCTTGGGAGGTCGTGGGCGCCCCTATCAGCCTGTTGTTCAGGGTAGGATCTGCTTTGTTTGTGGAGCGCCAGACCACCTGTCTCCGCAATGCCCGCAGAATGCTAAAGGAAAAGGGAAACAACGTTAGTGCAAGCCAATCGGCTAAATTCAGACTGCTTAACGCGTCTTGCACCACTGGTTAATCCATGGTTGCGTAACTCCGGTATATTACCCGAGAATTGTAGCCGGCTTATCGCCCGCTTGGAAGAGAATGTATTCCTCTTTCCGAATGTTTAATCGAGCTTACTATTTGTCTTTCGTTAACTGTAATCTTGCAGTTCTCTGGTTTTGCCTGAGACCTGTTTGTGGTCCAATGCCACTTCTTTGCACGTGCGTGCACTCTCAATCTCAATGCCACTTCTTTGCACGTGCGTGCACTCGCAATCTCAATGCCACTTCTTTGCACGTGTGAACACTCGCAATCTAGACACGGAATGACACCCGTGATCTCAACGTTGGCGCATACGCATATGACACGGACTCATACCCGTTGTCTTTAACGCTGATGCATATGCATAATTCAATCTTCACACGGCGTTCCTTTCAATTTCTTGGCTTCTCTCAATGAATGCTTGGTTGTGAGTTATAGTAGGTCGGTGTGTACAGAATTCGTGGACTGCCCGTCGGAGTTTGAGGATCTCCCCGGCTCTGGTGCTTCCGCTGCGGCTCCACGGATCACGGGCAGGCTCAGGCAGAGGGTCGGCTTCTGGCGGTCTTTTGCTTCCGCGGTTGTGGTGGCTTGGATCTTGTTCGGGGTTCCGCTTACTTGGGTTGCGGGGCCCCCGCCTGCTAGGTTTTCACCTAATGCTCAGTCGGCTTTGGCAGAGGATGAGTTCGTCTCGGCAGCGGTTCTCGGCTTGGTGCAGTCTGGCGCGGCAGAGGAGTGGTTCACACAGCCTGAGGTTGTTTCCCCGTTGGCAGTGGCATACAGAGACCTCGGCCCAGATAAGCCCCCCAAAAAGAGGCTTATCTGGAATGGCAGATATGTCAACTCCTTCATAGTAGTTCAGAAGTTCAAGTATGAATCTCTGGCTATTGTGCGGGACTTGCTTTCTTGGCAGGGTTCACTTTGGTCCTTTGACCTTACCTCTGGCTATCACCACGTAGAGTTGCACCCAGATTTTCACACCTACGTGGCTTTTAGCTGGCAGGGAAGGTTTTATGTGTTCAAGGCTTTACCTTTCGGCTTGGCCCCAGCCCCGTACTTCTTTACTAAAATCACCAATGAGTTAGCTGCTCGGTGGAGAAGGCAGGGTGCGGGTTTGGTGCACTACCTGGATGATTTCCTCTTTATCCAGAGGGGGTCTGACAGTGCTTTTGCTTCGGAGCAGGCGGCGGCTCTTCAGGATGTCAGTAGGAGCGGCTTCCTGGTTAACCAGGAGAAGTCCGTATTGGACTTCAGGCAACTGATTGAGTTCTTAGGAATTGGTATTGACTCAGTGAGGGGTGTTTTCTTTGTCCCGCAAGCAAAGTGGAATGCCTTTCAGGCTCGGGTCTCCCGCACACTTGGCGGGCAATGGACTACCCCCAGGGAGCTTTCCAGGCTGGCAGGCAAGATCCAGAGTTTCAGTTTAGCTCTCGGGAAAGTGTGCCAGATGTTCTCTAGGGAACTGTATTTTGAGGTGGAGAGGCACACTTCCTGGGATGTGGCTATTCAGATTCCAGAGGAGGTGGCAGTGGAACTCCGTTTTTGGCTTTCAGTTCAGAGGCGACAGTTCGAGGCCCCTATCTGGCAAGTCTTTATGGCTTTCAGGAACAGGATGTGGACAGACGCAGGTGGTACTGGCTGGGGGGCAGTTCTGGAGGCTGTTTCGGGCAGGCTGGAGCAGGTCGCTCGGGGCCACCTGACTTTGGCGGAGCGGCTGGAGTCTTCCACCCACCGGGAGATGGTGGGTTATCTTCAGGCCTTGCGGTCTTTCTCAGGCTTCGTGGAGGGCTCTACACTGAAGTTGTACACAGACTCTCAGGCAGGCTGTCAGATTTTGGACAAGGGGTGCAGCTCTAAGCACCACTTGCATCGGCTGGTTGTGAGTATCTTCTGGGAGTGCACTCGGCTTGGGGTTTCACTTTACCCAGTGTGGGTTCCCCGGGAGCTTAACCCCTATGGAGCGGTTTGTACCGTATACGAACACTTTGACCACTCAGATCATAGAACATTCACAGCTCGAACTGACAAGACTCGTTGCAATCGCACATCCACGCTTCGCACGCCCACCGCGATAGGTATCATTAATGCTCAAGAATGTATTTTGCACATATTCCTATTATATATACCTTACGCACGGGGCATTTCGTTGTGAGCGAATCCCCAAAGTTGCTCGAGTCATGGGATGTAATATATGTGTAAAATCTATCCTAAAGTGTGAGAAATCGCGGTGTTGGTGGCATACATCGACATGGGTATGCCGGTTCAATGGTTTGTATCATATCACATCACCATGCACTTCATACGGGCCATATATACGTTCCCGATATTCATTTATTGCTAAAAACACTCCATTTACGCCTTAAGTATGGAAAACATTGTAAAACTAATGTTTTTTTCTTGTTTTTTGGTGTTTTTTTCGCCTACTTGCTTGAATATTTCGATATATCGACGCGTTTGGCAAAAAAGATCATTACCTATTCCAAAACATGAATAAAGGAGATTGTTTTATGGTCATGGGATAACTTATTACTCGATTATGCGGTTGCGAGAACTCAAATTTTACAAATTTGGTTCCTGGAACGGCATGTTTTTTGCTTGTATATTGTCGATATATCGTTGTATATATCATGTGCGCATGCATGCAATAGCTCAACATGACCGTCTATGGGTTGTGGAACATATCTCGAATCTCGTGCACCTAACATGATACCATATACCACGAACACAGTGCATTTGTAAAATATATGTTTTTCGCAAAAGGTTCCATCCGCTCCATAGGGGTTAATGCTCAAGCTGACTATCTGGCGGCTATCTATGATGGAGATGACTGGCAGCTTAACCCGTACTGGTTTCACTGGCTGGACGGGCTTTGGGGTCGGCACACGGTGGACCGCTTCGCCACGGACCTGAATGCACTGCTGCCTAGGTTCAACAGCAGATGGTGGTGCCCAGGCTCGGAGAATATTGACTGCTTCTCCCTGACGGACTGGTGGCTGGAGAACAACTGGTGTAACCCCCCGTTCGGCTTGGTTGGTAGGCTCTTGGAGGTCCTCAGGAGGTTTTCTGCGGTTGCCACCATCATTGTTCCGTATTGGACAAGTAGGCACTGGTGGCCTATTCTCTGCCCCGACGGTCAGCACTTTGCTCCGTTCGTGCGGGATTGGAAGGAGCTGCCCAGGGACTCATCCGAGTCTCTGTTCTTGCCTGGCGCCGGTCGGGCCAATGAGGCAGCGGTGGGCCCGCCTAATTTCAGGGTGCTGGCTCTGCGGGTGGATTTTTCGGCTTGAGCAGGGGGGCATCTGGAGTCGGTCTTCTGGCAGCAGGCAGTTGTCAGCCCTAGAGACCCGCTGGAGCAGGAACTGCTGCGGAACATGAAGGTGGACATGGTTACCACCAGGGCAGTGGGAAGCTGGTGTAATAGCTATCTGGGGGCCTTCGGCAGGTTTGCTCGGTGGTGTGCGGCCAGACAGCCGCCTCGGGAGTCTTGCCCGGCTTTGCCGCTTACAGTGGCCCTGTACTTGCGGTTCGTTATGGACAGGGCAGACACTTTTTCAGTGGTAAAGACGGCTTCGGGTGCCATCTTTGCAGTGCATGATGTGGCTTTGGTGCCGCGGGAGCAGAACCCGACGAAGTCAGAGATGTGCAAGGCAGTCAGGGAACAGGCTAAGAGGAAGTTCGGGCTCAGTGTGAGGAACAGGAAGGCGGCCATGCCGGTGGTGCTCCTGGCTACTGGCATCAGACTTTACCACACAGACCACAGGGGGCGGTTCTCCATCATCAGGTTGACAGTGGCTTGCATGGGGGCCGTGATGTGGGCGGGGTGCCTACGGTATTCTGATATGAAGATGATCTGGGTGGGAGCTATGCGGTTCTACTCCACCCATATGGTCTTCCTGCTCACCAGCAGGAAGAATGATCAGTACAGTGAGGGTGACGTGGTGTATGTGGCCCGTGGAGGGAAGCACTTCTGTCCAGTGAGTCTGTCCGAGAGGCTGATCGAGGCTGGACAGCTGTCAGGGTCAGTGAACCTCTTCCAGGGGTGGGACGGCAGGAAGGCTGTCAGGGATCCTCAGGTGCCCCTTAATGGCAAGCACATTGAGTATCATGCTTGCAGGAGGGAGGTCATCAGAATGGTGGCTCAGGCAGCAGGCAAGACCGAGGCAGAGGTCACAGCGGTCTTCGGCACACAGAGCATGAGGTCTGGAGGTGCTACAGTGGTGGCTCAGCGGGTATCCTTTGCGGAGTTCATGCGGCACGGGCACTGGATGACTCAGTCAGCGGCCATGCGGTACATTCAGCCCTCCACAGAGGAGAGGGTGTCAGTGACTGCCGCAGCTGAGTATTGAGTTCTTTGCTGTACTTTGGACCGCTTACTATGTTATGCCAAGCGGTAGGTAGTAGCACTTTGTGCTGGCCAGTATGTATGCCTGCGGGCTAATATTATTGGTATACTATTACCTGCATTGAGATCTTTGTTTTGTCTCCGTGACATGCATCTAGCTTACAGTTGTGATTATTGGGTAGCTAGGGTAGCTAGGGTAGCTAGGGGGGTCCGTAGGGTAGGTGTGTCACATAACTGGATGTTATGTGTCACAGTGCAGCGAGCGGAGCGAGAGGTGCTGTGTCACATAACTCTGGTTATGTGACAGACCGGACCGTGGGACCCAGGATCGTAGGTCCCCGGGACCTAGGAGGTCCCAGGTCTGAGCAGTATAAGGTTTGGAACTCTGTAGAGTTCTGCTCCGATAGTTGATCTGATTTCGGGAAGGGTATCATCCCGCCCGCCCACCTCACTAGCATTATTGCATTCGTTTTCATTCCGATACTGCGTTGCGGGTCCCTTATACCCGCATTACTATTGCACTAATGATTCTTAATTATTAGTGCTCTCCGATACCCTATCCGTGACATGCATCTAGCTTACAGTTGTGATTATTGGGTAGCTAGGGTAGCTAGGGTAGCTAGGGGGGTCCGTAGGGTAGGTGTGTCACATAACCTTCTTCCTAGGCTCTACGGTAGTTCCTTTGTAACATCACGATCGGAGCATCAGACGAGAGAAGAATATGCAGCTGGACTCTACAGTACACTCTTGTTTTCCATCCCGAAAGACGCCGCGAATTAGTAGAACCACGAAAAAGCAACACGAAAATAAACACGCTATGAAGCCCACTTGCGTCTTATTTTGGGGGTTTTTAGTTTCGGCTACTTCTCTTGTACAGTGTCGAATCTTGCCATCGTTCCTTGCGACTCTTTCGCCGAAACCCACTGCAGAAGATTCCACCTCCTGCCCTTCTTTAGACACTTTCATCGATCAGAGCACGTATGATACCCTTAAAAGCAACTGGCCGGATGAGTTCGCACCGAAAGGTGAAAGAAAAACATGGTACGAGGTTGCTGGTTTTGACCCTGCCCAACCCTCTATCTGCAAATGCTCAGTATATCACTATACTCGGGCGCGAGACGGGAACGCCACCCACGTGGATGTTGATTATTCCTCAAGTTGCGGAATTCCGATAAAGTTGAGTTTCGTCGGAACTTTGCGACCTGATACACCCGGGTACTATATGGAAGGAGTGGGACCCTATCCCACTGACGACGGTGTCGCTTACAACCCCGTCATCTATCTCGGTACAGACCCGGAAGACCCTGAGGTGACCATCTTGACAACTATTGGGTGCCATTTTGTCAACCCAGCATATACATTTAAGGAGGTGCAAGTATTTTCCTCATCACCGAAAGCAAGTGATGCTGCAATCGATGCAGCACTTTCACACTTGAAGAATATCAAATTTGAGACCGTTAATTCTGTTCATAAGGTCCCTCATGACGACACTTGTAAGTATTAGGATAATTATCGAAGCGCGACGTTGAATTGAATGACTCTTTGCAACGATGGACAATAGACGAGTTTCTAAGCAACGATGGACAATAGACGAGCGCCCCTCCGTGGATAGCCGTGCACTTGTGCTAGATAACCCTTATACAACGCATCATGTAGTTTTATCAAGACCTTACGCTGGAGTCTTGTGTGGTGACTGTCCCTGACCCGTTGCGTTTAAAGTAGTACACTTCCACACGTTGCGTGTGTACTCTCACCCATTTGTCGCCCCCAATCTCACTAAACCCGTGCAAGAGAGTAAGGCACTCCATCTTCACTCGCGGAAGTGCAAGGGCTAGCTTTCGGGTGGTCGTTTCCCAGTTTTGCGCGGAGAACTGTTCGCTGTTCGTCACTCGCCTTACGGGACCTGCCCACGAGTAGAGTTCACTCTGATCATAAGAAGGTCTTGTTACGAAGACGGAGAATTCGCGTAACTAAGTGCTGCATCCCGCTTGCTGCGTTTGGGCCCGTGTTGTATCTCATGGAGTGTTTAATGAAGGTATCAGGAGTTCTTTGTGCGCTCACTGTGCACTTGATCAGTTTAGAAAGCGGTTATTTTAGGTCTGCTGTTTACATATTCATACTTTTTTTACAAACGAGTGGTAATGTGAACGAATAATATGAAACCATGCCGTGCTGAAAATTTTCCTTGAAACCCTGACCGTATGCGAATTCGTCTGTATTGACCGCCTCCATGCTACGGGCTGATTTTTTTCTTCGACAATCATAATAGGTATGGATACATACACCTTAACTTATCAATATCAAGCTGATTACGATGGCACTGTAAGATTGTTTACACCATTTGAAGAAAACGATGTGCAAATATATCTATGAAATCGTACAAATTTCGGGGCACCATGCTAGACGACATCGCTGACACGAGTGTTTTTTTGTTTTTTAATTGTATTTTTGCATCTTCAACATGGGATACCATATTTAGGTACCTGTAATCTAGTAGAGATCATCAAAACCCGAACCCTCGGCGACCAATAGGCCCTTAACGATGCCCCACCACCGTATACGTCGATTGACCAACCTCATGACAAACGCGCCCCCAAGATGAAAATTCGGCCCTTTGAGGACTTGATAAGAGTCATTCGCAATTGTCGTACGAAATTCAGGTGGAAACAAAATAAAAAATCTCAAAATTACACACATTTTCCGGTCTGATATGTTATTAACTTTCGAGAAAATGTTATCAAAATTTACGCAAAAATCTGGGTGTTTCTATGTCACACGCATGTGAACACTTGGAACAATTAGTAGCCTCAATCGATATCTTGATCAAATCATTTGAATAGATGGTGCTAGAAACAGCAAGTCAGGCAGTGGGGACCCGAGAGCCGACGGAACAAACGGATCACTAGACTCGTATAGAAGGACATAAATATTGAGTCTAGGTCACTAGTTGTACACCGAGAATGACACATTGGATATGACACCTGATTGTACGAACTAGTCAGACTGTCATTGTAGTTTTCTGTAGGCAGTTCTGATCTGGGGGTGATCCCCCCCAGCTTTCACATTTTGGGAATGGACTTGGCGCCCTTTACGGTGGCGTCGCCAGGGCGTGATGGAGGTGGACAACTCCGAGGTCCTTGCGGTATTTTACGCTACATATCTCCCAGTTGTCTTAGACCACCCATGGGACAATACGTTAGTTTGCGTGTTGTCGTATGTCTCTTGGGGCGTGGCTTTCGCGCGTGCGGTTGGAACCGGCTCGCTTGGGCGCTCCGGACATTTTCGATATTTGAGATGAGGACTTTGGGCGTTGTTGAAGCCTTAATTTCAGTTCGAGGCAGCTTGTTTATATTGGGATTGGTGGTGCTTGGTGGCCTATTTGGCCCCCCAAGTCACCTTATCTAGTCTCGCGGCAGATTATCTTATTCGCTCCTTGCCCTAGGTGCTCCGGACATTTTCAGTTTTTTTGTTATGAACACCTATTCGTGGCACGCGTTAGAATTTGGTTATTTATGGCAAAGTTATCCGAGATTGGTGGTGCTCGCTCCACTATTCTTCGTTCACAACGCGCACCCACCTTCGCAGTTTGCAGCTTGGTTCACGGAACGGTTCGTTCTGGTTCGTGCCGGGCATTGTGTAGATTATAGGTTCTATTTTGCTTTAAACTGACAGGCGGTGCCCCATTCTCAGTCTCCACCACTTGCTGTAGTGGGATTTTCTTTATTCTATCATGCTCTAAACAGACAGGCGGCATTGGCGTTGGTCCCAGCCACTTGCTGTAGCGTGGACGTATTTTATTCGGATGCTTGGGTTATTTTTTTAGCCAATTGCGGCAACGGGATCTCACCGCTCAGATTTTTCGCGGGACCACCACTTGCGGAGAGCTACGCTTGGCAGATTTATTTCAGTATGGCAGGACAGAGATCCTAGGTAGAAACATTACTCTCGCCACACGTTGTTAGTTCAGCCGACAATCAGGAGTATATTGGGCCCGCGAAGGCCATGGGGCGGAGCCCCGCACCCCATTACCTGTCGTGGGCGGTCGGTTGAAGGGTTGATGCACCACACGATGTCCCCGCCGGAATGACTTCTCGGAAGTCGACACATTGAGCAAGTTCTTCCGCCTCCGAGCCCGCCAGGAACTCGTCGATGGAAAGATGCTCGCATGCCTCCACCGGCTCCACGAATGATGCCGCGACCGGCTCAAAAGAGCACGTCACCGCCGAGATCAGCGGGTCAATCGTCATGGACGGTACGTAATAATGCCGCACCGGCACGAGGTCAATGCCACCGGGGAATTCCTCCGTCGGCACGCCGTAGTGGTAACCCGCAGCTGGGTCACCACCAGCCGAAGCACCGCCCATGTGCGGCTCTGCGGCACCACCTGCTGAGGCGCGTCGCCTGTCATGGCGCTCTTAGCGGAAAGCGCGCTCACCGGCGCGTGATGCGCACCCACGTCGTCGTCGCCCAGAAGAGAAACTTGGGATAGGTGCACACCCATATGAAATGGGAGGCATTCGGTATAGATGAGGAAGCGTTGTGCTACAACAGTATCTTCGTCCGAAGTTTGCACTCATCACCCGCTCATAAGCTGCACGCGTGTTACTGTTCAACAACACTTGTGCTACCTATCATATTGTATTATATCTTAAGGCTCGCTTGTGCGTCCTTAACAGTTGGTATTCGATCGTCAAGGCGAGAACGAGAACTCTAGTGTGAGTGCAGTATAGATATCAAAAATTTTGTGTATGCAGGTTGCGGAGCGCGAATAATATCTGGCGTCGTAATCGCATAAATATCGATATACTGCATATACTGACCGCTGTATAAGCGAAGATAGTGCGCGAGGATATATCGACACATTCGCATTCGCAGATCGTATACAGCAGCTGATCGTCACCTATACTGCGCGACAAGGTGTGCATGCGGCATACAAATGCGCAGCGATCACATGTACGCGCGTATACGATTCGCAGCTGTACAAAATTCGCAAATGAGACGCGGACACAAAATCATCAGCGGAATCATTATCCGCGCGAAAATTAGCACTCGTATCATGTGCTATGCATACTGCGACAAGATGTGCTCTTAATCATCAGCGCGCACCATCGCGATTTTCATGATCGCAACAAAATCGCTTACGGTACACGATGATTATTTTGCAATTTTTTTATGACGATGTCAGTATGCGAAGTGTCATCGACATACCGTCATTATCGATACTTGCAATAATCTCTGATTCATCATCTGCGCGCGTCACGATATCCTTACAGAAAATATGTATACTTACCGGGATTATCCTGAACGGACGCATGATGACAATATTGCAGCATGCCATATAATATTCTGATGTTTGCTGAGATACTATAATCTATTCACTGTCAGATTCATATACCAACCTTCAATCATGAGTGTGAACTGCATAAATGCTGTGTGAATAGCTTACACACACATACACGCTCAACATGACAGATCATTGAATACTCTGCAGCAACATCATAGTGTGTACAAAATTCGCGTGTGTGGAGATAATAATATCTGCAGCAACACACACACACACACACACATACTTGCAGTATACACCATCATTGAGTATATACTGAGTGCATGCAGCAGATGTGCATTTCACCACCTGTACATTATTATACTGAGCAACTGCATCACTGTGATACGTGCATGCATTATTCATACAGCTTGATCACGGTAACAGCTGTAATGTACAAACCAGTTTGATCACGTTAACAACTGGGACACATAGTATCACATCACAATACATTATACATCGCACAAAGCATACTGCAGTGCATGTTAGCTATATTGGAACCCATGTAAGTGTAAGGTGCCTGAAGGTGATCTTAACACCATAATTAGCTCGACATGCTCTGACGTAGGATTTGGGATGAGCATGTTCGTTCTATGGCGGATCACTGAATGGAATGCTCACCGGAACTACATGTGAAATAAACCAAGCAACTCATTATTGTAAATGAGAGTATTCAGGATTACAATCACCACTAAGCTGATATATATATCATGCTAGATTTATTCAGTACTTGGTATACAGATCATCCTGCATGATAAATCATCTTGGTACGATTGTAATACCAGAAGTCACCTACATACAAGTGTGTATAGTAAACAATTCACACACACACTTACAAGTACTAAATCAGCAAGTACCTGCACAATGCACACACCACTGACATTACTATGTATAATGACATTCACTGACTCAGTAAGTGAAATGATCAACTATAATGTCAACTATGTGCATGATAATATAGATACCATCAGACAAACACATGTGCGTGTTGGATGTCAGTGATGGCGATAGCTAAGGTAAACAGGATAAAACTACATGCTGAAGGGCTGGATGGAGAATATCTCCAGACCCGAAGGCAGTATATAGTGTTCACAATGCAGCTGGTAACTGCTGAACACTGTCCATACCTTTTCATCATCGCTGGAGCAAGAACAACAACCATACTGCATTGTGACAATTGATTCAGTAATGATCAGCACAAAAAGCATGTACATACTCAGATCAATACTTACATATTGAACTGACATAGGTTGTTGTGGACACACACACACACATTGTGTTGTGTTGAACTGCTTAGATTATTATCAAGTTGTGTCCTGATATATTTGGAATCTAGAGATATCACTTTGATATGCTCTTAGTGCACAGCCATATGCCCAAATATATCATAGGTTATGACAAGTTATCACATAAGTGGTTAAATCCGCTTACGGTTGATACACCTACAGTAATCACTCAGTAATAAGAAAACCCGCCAATAAGAAAGTAGCCAGCTTTTTTGATTTCTTCACAATATTTAACACATAACACTCCATATTTAAGATCTCTATATAAATTAGAAAGTTGCTAGGCTGACCTAAAATTCCTGTTTTCTTAAAATCGAGTGTTTACTGTATTAAATCAACAGGAAGTGAATCAACTTCAATGGGTTTCAAATCAGTAAAACCCATATTTATGATCAACCACATATGTTGATCATCAGAGATATTCACTATTATGCCTAAAATATGTTAAATTAAAGTAGTATAAACATTTTGCAAAGATATTTAAGCAAAACTGCATTTAATTTTTCACTGTGTGTCACGTAGTTTTTAGGAGGTACGTTACACCCCTAACACACACACACGTGATTTTCAGGGTGTTACAGGGTGTTACAGGTGCTGTAATATTTTGGGCATATTTATCAATAGCTGAATAATTAGATCAGCGAAAAAATCAACCCGAATTTTTCATTTTGAAATCATGCGTTTAGTTACAGCCACTATGTACACCCCTAGATATTACACACCTGATATTTAGGGTGTTACACGAGATATGACCATGGTCATTATGTTTTTCTGATACCTTAATAGGTATAAAATCACAATTTGAAATAAAATGGGGTCGGAATTTCAGTTTTGAAATTTATCGCCAACGATTTTCACCCATTTTCCACCTTTTTTGGCCATTTGATTATATCTCCTCAGTAATATATCTCGGTGTGTGTGGAAGTTGCAAGTTACAGAACTAATGCAACTTATCTCACTTTTGCACATGATAATTTTCATGGCAAAATAGTGAATATCTCTGATGATCAACATATGTGGTTGATCATAAATATGGGTTTTACTGATTTGAAACCCATGGAAGTTGGTTCACTTCCTGATGATTAATTAGGTGTATCAACTGTAAGCGGATTAATCACTTAAGTGATAACTTGTCAGAACCTATGATATATTTGGGCATATGGCTGTGCATCCAGCCCTACAGCATGTTGGATTATTCTGTCCCCATCTATCGCCATCACTTGACATCCAGTTGTTATCGTGATCAAACTGGATGGTACTATGTATCATGTATTGATATGATTGTTGATTATTGCACTTTCGAGTCAGTGCATTATCAATCTACATAGTAGTGTCAGTGATTATTTAATAATACATAAGTGATGCATAAGTGTAGTGACTTGTTTAAGCAGTGACTTATGTTTATGTACTTACTGATTGAGTACTTGTAAGTGTGTGTGGAATTATTCACTATACACACTTGTATGCAGGTGGTTCTGGTATTACAATATACCAAGATGATTTATCATGCAGGATGATATGTATACCAAGTACTGAATAAATCTAGCATGATATATATATCAGCTTAGTGGTGATTGTAATCCTGAATACTCTCATTTACAATAATGAGTTGCTTGGTTTATTTCACATGTAGTTCCGGTGAGCATTCCATTCAGTGATCCACCATAGAACGAACATGCTCATCCCAAATCCTTCGTCAGAGCATGTCGAGCTAATTATGGTGTTAAGATCACCTTCAGGCACCTTACGCTTACATGGGTTCCAATATAGCTTACATGCACTGCAATATGCTTTGTGCAATGTATAATGTATTGTGATGTGATGCTATATGTCCCAGTTGTTATCGTGATCAAACTGGTTTGTACAATCATTACAGCTGTTACCGTGATCAAGCTGTATGAATAATGCATGCACGTATCACATTGATGCAGTTGCTCAGTATAATAATGCACATGTGGTGAAATGCACATCTGCTGCATGCACTCAGTATATACTCAGTGATGGTGTATACTGCAAGTATATGTGTGTATGTGTGTGGTGCTGCAGGTATTATAATCTCCGCACACTTGAATTTTGCACACACTATGATGTTGCTGCAGAGTATTCAATGATCTGTCATGTTGAGCGTGTATGTGTGTGTAAGCTACTCACACAGCATTTATGCAGTTCACACTCATGATTGCAGGTTGGTATACGAATCTGACAGTGAATAGATTATAATATCTCAACAAACATCAGAGTATTATATGGCATGCTGCAATATACTGTCATCATGCGTCCGTTCATGATAATCCCAGTAAGTATACATATATTCTGTAAAGGATATCGTGACGCGCGCAGATGATGCATCAGTGATTATTGCAAATATCGATAATGACGGTATGTTGATGACACTTTGCATACTGACATCGTCATCAAAAAACTGCAAAATAATCATCGTGTACAGTAAGCGATTTATTGCGATCATGAAAATCGCGATGGTGCGCGCTGCTGATAAAGAGCACATCTTGTCGCAGTATGTATAGCACATAATACGAGTGCTAATTTTCGCGCGGATCATGATTCCATTGATGATTTTTGTGTCCGCGTCTCATTTGCGAATTTCGTACAGTTGCGAATCGTATCTGCGCGTACATGTGATCGCTGCGCATATGTATGCCGCATGCACACCTTGTCGCGCTGTATAGGTGACGATCAGCTGCGATGCACGATCTGTGACTGCGAATGTGACGATATATCCTCGCGCACTATCTTCGCTTATGCAGCGGTCAGTATATGCAGTATATCGGTATTTGTGCGATTGCGACGCCAGATATTATTCGCGCTCCGCAACCTGCATACACAAAATATGCTGGATGTGACACCCCGTGTGTGTCACAGTCCTCTGTCTGTACTAGTACTCCGTACGGTACGGCTGTCACAGGTTCAGGGTTTCGGGCTTAAGCCGAGCGACACTCAATCTAACTTCACTTCTTATGTTATCTTAAGTGTAAGCATTCTGTGTTTCAGCACCTCAGTATATAGTCGGTACTATATATCCCACAGGTTATGGTGCGCCAGGCACCTTCCACTACTTTTGATTACATGAGTGGCTAAGCCACTCCGCTTGGTGGGGCGTTGGGGGCCAAATTTGATGTTGTGATTATCGCAGTTGCGGTCGAGAGCTAGTTTACGGGCGGATTAAATTTGGTATCGCTGCAGCGTTCGCCTACCTGGGGTTAATTTGTATTGTCCGCGTTGGATTTTACTCGACTGAAACTTGATCAAATTTTGTCGTGGGATTCCTTGGCCGCCGCGTTCCGATCTTGCAATTTCACAGTTACGGCTTCCTTAGTTATCCGTTCCGACACTGCATTTTGCGGCTCTCGATCATCGCTTTCCTGTGTTATCCAACATCGGCCCTCTACCCCGACGCTCCCACCTACTGGATCTTCTATATGAGTGTAAATTCTCACATCACGCCTCCCTTGGGGGCCAACAACCGCATTAGACTAGACACGATTTTTTCACGCGACGTCGGCTCTCGTTATAAACCGACACCGGATTCTCCCGGTGTTGCCCTCACGGCTGCGGACCGAACTCGTGCTACGGCCATCCAAAATTCCACTTGGGACGTGGACACCATCAAGAGGATCTCTCGCGACGCCTTGGGCTCCAAGGACGAGACCTTCCGAGGCGATGAGTCGAACCGCAACACGCTCTGGACGTCCATTGTGAAGTCCTTGCAGCGCGCGTTCGAGCAGAAGGACCCCACCAACGCCGCTCTTTTTGATATAGCGGACGCGACGAAGGAGGTCAACGCCATCTTCAACGCTATTCTCTTCTCCACTTTGACATCGTTGACCTCCCCAAATTCACCCGCGCGGCGTTGGGTTGATGCCTCGGGACGGGCTTCGCCTCAGGATGGCAAGCGTGCCCTCCTCGAGGTCACCAAGAGGTTGATTCCTCGCGTGGTCCGACCTCTTGGACACTACGAGGAGCTTTGCTCTATCTTCTTCAACTCCGAGAAGGACCCCGATCCACTTATCCAGGACTTTGACGCCTGCCTTACGGCTATTGGCAACGGACCTTCTGGACCTCTCGACGAGATGATGGCGAAGAAACAGCTTCTGGCTTCACTCGACACCGAATTCTACGACAAGGTCATCACACCGCTTCGGCTCGACGTTGAGTTGGCCAAGGTGGACCTTGAGGACATCTACGCCCACGTCCTCGAGGTTTGGGACGCCAACGCCGGCAAGCGGAAGCACGTGCCCCTCACGGACAAGAACATCCTGTACAGTACTCTGGTCTGCCGTCCGACGTTGACGTGAAGGCCCTCATCAAAGAGTTTCAGTTCCACATCGACGCCGCCAACAAGGTTCTTGCAACGCTCTCCGACGAGGATGCGAACGACGAGCCGACGACTAGGTGGCCGGCTCCGGCTACGGGCAAGCCTACGGGCAAGTCAGGTGTGCACTTTCCGCCCTCCTCCTGGCGTGACCGCCAGAACCGTCGGGTGGATGGGAAGTTTCACGGCCGAAGGCGTGATTTAAAACACCGCTTCGCCGCTTCACCCCTTCCCAAGGACGGGAATTGGCCGCAAGGCGTCCGACGCCACGGCAACGACAAGAAGAGCTACGGCATGCACTCTGTCTCCTTCCACGTCCTCTCCAAGGCCTTCGTTCCGGAGTGTGTCCGATGCCCTCCGGGGTTTTGGCATGACTCCGCGAATTGCCCCACCGCCGACATCAAGTGCGACGAGTGCGTGATTGAGCAGGCCGACGACGCCGACGGCCTCGTGTCCGCCTTCCAGACCGCGTTCGACACTGAGGACGACACCGCCTTTGCTCGACTCTGTGCACAACATGATCATCCCTCGGTTCGGCAGGACGAGGAGCCCTTCACGTTCTCCGAGGACATTGACGTGGGGCTCCGGGCACAGTACGCGGGATTGACGCCCACCCAACCCTCACTCCTTGCTACCCGCGTGCACGAAGCGCGCACCGCTCTCCGCGAGCTCAAACAGGTGGCTGGTGGTGCTGAGTCCGACACTCAGCACTTCCCGATGGTCCACTTCGGCTCGGCCACGCCCTCCGTGATCGACGATGCCGTCGTGGAGCATGAGCCGGAGGTGGCGATCGAGACCGAGAGCGACGCGTTAATTTACCCGAAGCAGTTGGCTGACGGTGAGCCGCCCTTCGAGCAGTCCTTTATGGACAACATGTCTGTAAAATTGGGCTTCTTCGAGCCCGAGCCGCAGGTCTCGTTTCAATCCTTCAACCCCCTGCCTCCGTACATTTCTTCCACGCATGATTCGGCCAGCGTGGCTGACACGGAGTCTGACGACGGGGACTTGCACGATGCCGTCCCACCACCCGCTCCACGGGTTGGTGGTGTACGGACACCTTCAATCGGCGCATTCCTCACGGCAACAGCTATCCCCGCTTTGTTTCTGTGTGTGAGCATCGCCATGATCGACACCGTCACCGCCAGTGTCGACAACGGAGCCAACGGAGCCACCTCGGAGTCTGGTGTCCACCGGCTCCTGCGGAGCCGGACCCTCATGTTCGACGGCTCCTACGGAGCCGGGATGGGACGGAGCGTGGTGCTTGGCAGCTCCTCCGGAGCCGGAGCCTCATTTTTTTCGGCTCCTGCGGAGCCGGAGCTTGGCGAACCCTCACTTTTTCGCGCTCCTACGGAGCCGGAGCCTGAAGCTTTCAAGCTCCGCCGGATTGCGCGGAACGAACGGATCCTACCGTATTTTTGTGCATGTTTTAGAATGGCACCAAGCGTGCCAAGAAGCGCGTCGCTCGGACCGGGTTTCCGGGCTACTTACGAGCGTAGGCGGCTTGCTGATAGTATTAAAGCTGGATAATTATACCTGGAACCGTATCCCCTCGGTCTTGGCGGATGAGCGTCCAGTTCCGAACTGGTGAACTTCTTGATACTCCACCGCAGTCGCCGAGAACGTCTTGGCTCTCTCGCTCGGTGACATGGACGTGAACCACGACCCCGGTATGTTCACCACGACAGCCATATCGACTTGTTCAGGACCTGGGTATTTTTTTATGATCTCGCAAGGGAGTGAGGTCTGAACAGCTGCAGGCCTTGGAGGGGCCATGGTGAGATGGTGGGCGGACCGACTGCGCCATTCAAAGCTAACTCAGGATTTTTGTCTACCCCGTAAAATGTTGTTAGATCCGCCGGGATTCGGAGCCGGAGCGTGACAAAATATGAATCCGCGGAGCGCGGATCGCATCGGAGCCTAAATTTTCACGGCTCCGCGGGCTCGGAGGCTGATTATATTTTGCACCGTCGGAGCCAGATCAGCACGGAGCTTGGACTCGGTTGGCTCCTACGGAGCCAGAGCCTGACTTTTCAACGCCCCGTCGGAGACGGAGCAATGCGAATCCTCGATCTCGCGGGCTCCTACGGAGCCGGAGCCTGGTAAAATCGGTGCTCCGTACAACGGAGGCGGAGCTGCTCCGGATCCGTTGTCGGCACTGGTCACCGCCACTGTACTTTGTGATGTGGAGATTGCTCCACCGTCGGTGGTGTACGGTGACTGCTCTGGTTATCAGAATGGCACAGTGGGCTACTTCACTGACCCCGACCTTCTGAACACTGGACCGACTGACTTCTACAACATCTTCAGTCTGGACTCTGACGGCTTCGGCATCTGCAATCTGGGCTTCCAATTTGAGAACTACAACACCTACAATCTTTGTGAACTCTGCTCTGTGGACCACTTTAAAGGTGGCTAGAGTTATTGTCAGAAGCCTAGTAGCACAACTAGATCTGTATCACGGGCACAGTAGCCTTCAGTGTGTAGTGCTAGCTAGAGATTTGGGACCGCCCTGGCCAAGAGCACAGGCCCCCACTAGCAATCTGTTTCCACCGCTTGAGATGGTGTGTTTTGTTTCACCTGACGAACTACCTGTTCCACCCTAACTCTTCCTCCGTAATAGTACAGGGTGGTGTGCTGGATGTGACACCCCGTGTGTGTCACAGTCCTCTGTCTGTACTAGTACTCCGTACAGTACGGCTGTCACAGGTTCAGGGTTTCGGGCTTAAGCCGAGCGACACTCAATCTAACTTCACTTCTTATGTTATCTTAAGTGTAAGCATTCTGTGTTTCAGCACCTCAGTATATAGTCGGTACTATATATCCCACAAAATATTCGATATCTATGCTGCACTCACACTAGAGTTCTCGTTCTCGCCTTGACGATCGAATACCAACTGTTAAGAACGCACACGCGAGCCTTAAGATATATATGATACGATAAGATAGCACAGATGTTATTGAACAGTAACAACTTGTGCAGCATAAGAGCGGGTGATGAGTGCAGACTTCGTCCGAAGATACTGTTGTAGCACAACGCTACCTCATCTATACCGAATGCCTCCCATCTCATAGATGGCACCGCTATTGGGTTGTGAACCCAAGGCATTGGTTGAACGACTAGTATCGGCTGAACGAATAATGCGTTCGCCATATGATACTCGCATGCTTGTTCAAAACATGCTAGAAGCGAAGATGATTTCTTCTCCGAACCATTCGGTACTTCAAGATAGCATCTTGCTTCGCCATTCTCGAGTCCGACATACTGGCCTCTCGATGACATGTGTCATTCAAGTCTTACCTTGAATAAATGACAGATGATGTGACTTATCATCTCGATGACATGTACAGTCATAGTCGACCGTACTGACGATTGTCTGTCATTATAATATATGACATGACTCGACATGACATGACATGACATGGTATGACATGTCTGACAGGTATGGCATGTATGACATGTATGATACATGTGTCATCGGTCATAACCCTGACAACGCACGTGCTCGGGGAATACGTGCGTTCTAGCAATGATTCGGGGCTGGCTGTGTCCTTCCTCACTTTCCACGAGTGATGCGACAATGCATGCACCACCCGTAGTAGTACGCGGAGCCCCGCGTGGGCGCCACGTGCATTCTTGCAGGGGGTGCACGGGTCTGGCCTCGAAAGATTGATAGAACGCACGTGCTCTGAGCTCACGTGCGTTCACAGCAATGATTCGGGGCTGGCTGTACGTCCTTCCTCACTTTCCACGAGTGATGCGACAATGCATGCACCACCCGTAGTCGTACGCGGAGCCCCGCGTGGGCGCCACGTGCATTCTTGCAAGGGGTGCACGGGTCTGGCCTCGAAAGATTGATAGAACGCACGTGCTCGGGGAATACGTGCGTTCTAGCAATGATTCGGGGCTGGCTGTGTCCTTCCTCACTTTCCACGAGTGATGCGACAATGCATGCACCACCCGTAGTAGTACGCGGAGCCGGCCCCGCGTGGGCACCACGTGCATTCTTGCAGGGGGTGCACGGGTCTGGCCTCGAAAGATTGATAGAACGCACGTTCTCGGGGAATACTTGCGTTCTAGCAATGATTCGGGGCTGGCTGTGTCCTTCCTCACTTTCCACGAGTGATGCGAGAATGCATGCACCACCCGTAGTACGCGGAGCCGGCCCCGCGTGGGCGCCACGTGCATTCTTGCAGGGGTGAGGACATGCACGGACATACCGTCGCAAGTCCCCCCCACCCCCACTTGCGGAAGATGCACTAGCGTGCCGCTCGAATGCAACGTTCCATGGACACGCATCCCATCTAGCGTGATAGCAAAGAGCTTCGAAATCGCGGCCTCGTTACTATCGGTGTGGACATACCATCGCAAGTCCCCCCCACCCCCACGCCTCGCGAAAGCGTGCCGTGCGAATGCAAATTCTATGCTTGGACACGTATCCCATCTAGCGTGATAGCAAAGAGCTTCGAAATCGCGGCCTCGTTACTATCGTTGTGGACATACCATCGCAAGTCCCCCCCACCCCCACTCGCGGAACATGCACAACGGTGTGCCGTGCGAATGCAAATTCTATGCTTGGACACGCATCCCATCTAGCGTGATAGCAAAGAGCTTCGAAATCGCGGCCTCGTTACTATCGTTGTGGACATACCATCGCAAGTCCCCCCCACCCCCACTCGCGGAACATGCACTAGCGTGCCGCGCGAATGCAAATTCTATGCTTGGACACGCATCCCATCTAGCGTGATAGCAAAGAGCTTCGAAATCGCGGCCTCGTTACTATCGTTGTGGACATACCATCGCAAGTCCCCCCACCCCCACCCGCGAACATGCACAACGGTGTGCCGTGCGAATGCAAATTCTATGCTTGGACACGTATCCCATCTAGCGTGATAGCAAAGAGCTTCGAAATCGCGGCCTCGTTACTATCGTTGTGGACATACCATCGCAAGTCCCCCCCACCCCCACGACTCGCGAAAGCGTGCCGTGCAAATCCATATTCTCGGGACACTCCGCATGCTAGAAAAGCAGTCTCAGGCAGTGAGACGTGCGTGCAAGAGATGAACCGAAAAGCCACGAGAATAACATTAGATGGAATATAAGGTTATTCTCTAGGAACTGTCACGTGTGACGCACCAAAGGTGACAGACCGGGATATCGATATCGAGGTCGATCTCGACTGTCGACACCGATATTCCAGCACACCACCTCACCTGAGGTGGGGCACACAAGCTAGTGACATTGACAAGCACACCACCCTTACTAGTTAAGTGTTAAGGCTTCAAGCCTGAATAGTTAGCTAGTCAGCAACATGTCACAATCCGGAAATTCCAACGCAGAAGATCACAAACAAGCATAAAGTGCATGCCTGATCGGACAACTAGGTATAACAAATGCGTGTGGCTAAGGTTTCGATTTTAAAATCTGCCCGTCGAGTGGACGTCTGAACGGGAAAAGATCTGCTGATCCCCATAGATTCAGAGCACGCTCGTGTTCGGTCTAGCAACTCAAATCTCCGATGTCTCAATCAATCCAGAGCACGCTCGTGTCTTGCCCACGGCTCAAATTCCTGCTGGCGAGTGGCACTAGTAGGATCCCCGAAATAAATGCTGCCACCAAAAAATTGCCCTCCTCTGGGGTCTTATAATGGTGCTCATCGAATAACAGAGAATAACGCTGTGCCGGATCCAACCAGAAATAAACAGAGCCGCCGCCAGCCAGTGTCGTGAGTAAATTAACCGACAGAGAAAAAATAAATCGCAGCCGACAAGTGTCGTGAGTAAATCAACAAATAAAAGAGATAAAATGCCGTTGCGCCCGGATACGTCGCAGATAAATAAAAGGAAACCAATCAATAGTAATGGCCACCATCATCGTAGCCATCATAGGCACCACCAGAGTCGCAGTCCCCATGACCACCATAATCGTCGTTGTAATCCACGTAATCAGACTGTCCGCCGACAACAGAATCGTCGGAAAATCCCGGACCACCCTGGTAGAGCTGGTGGTCTTCGTGATCATGCCCATGCGCGTTGTGGGAGGCCTCCCAAGCCTCCCACTCCGCAGCGGTGTAACCGCCCTCAGCGGTTTCGTAATCGTCGTTGGCCTCGTCGTCCCAGGCCTCAGACTGCTCGTAAGAATCAGAAATATCGTTCTCTCCAAGTGGAGAGTCATCTGCCGGCTCCTCGAACGAATCAACTCCAGGCTCGAGGGGAGCACCGGGCTGAGAAACTCCCAAGTGGGGTAGAGAAACAACGGATTCCGAAAAATACTCCTCTGCACTAAAATCCGACTCGTCCCAACACCATGGAGGGTCCTGAGACTCATCATTCTCGTCATCAAAGTCAGACTCGTCCCAGTACCCCGGAGGATCCTGGGAGTCATCCACACAATCATCTGAACTGCCAACGAGTACCAATATCCTCTGTCGAAAACTCATCGGAACTCTGAAGAGCAGTAGCGCCAACAGTTGAGGACCCTGCCGGCCGAGAGTTGTGATAATGGTGAATAATTTTACGCTGCACAATGGTGTGAGCGTGCTCCCTTGGCTCAGAGCGAGCCAAGGGGGTCCGGGGCAAATTCCGCGAAATAAATGAAGTCTGCGTAGAACGAGTGGACCCAAGATCAACAGAAGAAACCTGCGTCGTTGAGTCCACAGTCGTCGAGAGCACAAAGGTGGGCTGGTAGTGCGCCGAAAAAATCGCACCACCAACCCCAACGCCCTCAGACGCCACATGAATCTGCAAAATAACAGGGCTCTATATCGGTTTGATTTTTCGGTATCGATACAATCCGATATCCGGAAAACGGTATCGATAATCGGCATAATCGATAAATAATCGATTATTTGGGCATGTATATGAAATTTGTTATAAATTAAATATGCAACACCGAAACCGGCACAATCGATAGTTTGATATGGCAACCCGATAACGTCGGCGATAAATACGATATATCGATAGTATCGGTTATCGGAAATATCGATATAGAACGTTGCAAAATAACTGGTTGGACTTCCGAAAAAATCTGTCTCGGTGGAGACGCCCACGCCAGGGGGACTGGAGAAGAACCTGTAAAAAGAAATAACATCGCGAAGCATAGAGCAAACAGTAAATAACTTCTTGTGGCCCAAAGAATCGGCCTTCTCCAACTTTCTGTCCGCCGAAGCCAGGAGAGAAACAGCTTCCCCCAGCGAACAAGGCACGGAACAAACGACTTCCGGCATGATGCGCACGCCTCCCCCACCAGAGGTGCCTTCCTGAATGAATAAATCGTGGGCGGGTGAATCACACCTGGACTGAAACGAACGGATATAAGCTAAAAATCACCGTCCATACAATCAGAAAATAAACACTCGAAGGTGAGTGGCCTCATAACCTGCTAGAAAAGCAGTCCCAGGCAGTGAGACGTGCGTGCAAGAGATAACCGAAAAGCCACGAGAATAACATGAGATGGAATACAGCGGACTCATGACTTTGTCATTATTCTCAGCGTATAAAATGTTATATTCTTATTACTATCGGAATAATAAAACCCGGTTACTAATCGTATCGTGCCAGTGCCGATGCCGTCCGATCGCAAAATGACGTCAAATATTCTCAAATAGGTCGAAGGCCTACATGTAGTGGAGATCTTTAGATCGACTGGCCTAGGAATCAAATATGTATCTGTATTGTGTATTAGATGCGGAGAGGTCTGAAAACATTAGATGCGTGGATGGACTTGGAAGGGCGGGATGAATGGTAGGATGGAGGCCACGAAATTTCTTTGTTTCACATTTCAATGCGTCGAAATCGGCATCTGCGAAAACAGTTGAGGCGAATTTTAGAGGTCTTTAGTCCACCTTCAGAGTAATTTGGTGGTGGAAGGCCTGCGCCGGTGGGAATCCGCGACTGGCTATCCTTCTTTTAATAAGTTGATTAAATATTCAATATGTTTTCTCGCGTGGGCTCCATTCTTGCAACTGGTCTGAAAAATGCTGGTACTGCACGTTCAGCAGACAGCAAACTGCTTGCCTCCACCGTTGGTTTCGGTGCTGCCGGCGTCTTTGCGTTTACATCAGTGTCCTTTGCGGATGAGGCCGAGCATGGACTTGCTTCTCCCGAATACGAGTGGCCACACAACGGCATGTGGAGTTCATACGATGCTGCGAGCATCCGTCGTGGACACCAAGTTTACCAGCAAGTGTGTGCGGCTTGCCACAGCGTGAACCAGCTTTCTTACCGTAACCTGGTTGGTGTGTGCTACACCGAGGAGGAAGTGAAAGAGATGTGCTCTGAGGTTGAGGTGCGCTTTTTATTCCTGTAGGGTTTTCGCGGTGGGAATCGGCGAGCTTCGAGGGCCTACTTGCAAAGCTCACAGTGTCTTTGTTCGCTTCTGTGTCCCACTTTCTGCTTTATTGATACCTTTTATTATTTGTTAATAATTCTCAGGTCACCGACGGACCCGACGACACTGGCGAGATGTTCGAGCGAACAGCCAAGCTTAGTGACAAGCTCCCGGAGCCATATGCCAACGAGCAGGTACTCATTGGAACTTAAGTTCAGTCTATCTTCTCACCGCCCGTATAAAAATGTGAAAACCCTTGCCTTGCTGAAAACTTTGTTTTCCTCGTGTTTGCTTTATTTTGAAACCGGTGTCTCTTCCCACTCGCACAGGGTGCTCGTTTTGCCAACGGCGGTGCTTATCCTCCAGACCTAAGCTTGATCACCAAGGCTCGTCACGATGGCCAGAACTACGGTTAGCACTGATTGTTTTAGTTCTGCTCGGTGCACTCTTACATTCAAGCAACATGTTTATTGTGCTTAAGGTCCTGCCACCTCGTTTTCGCTGTATCCGCAGTGTTCGCTTTGCTTCTCGGCTACCGCGAGCCTCCCGCTGGCATCAGCGTCCGTGAGGTACGTCTTTCCTCCAACGGCTCTTTCTTTTCCACGTTCTGCTCCCAATATGTAGCGAGCCAGTTTCCGATCCGGGGTACACACCAACGGGACGTGCTGCTGTTGATAGGCCATGAACTGTCAGAAAATGTCTCTTGTTTTTCTTCATACGCTTTCCCGTCTTCCCGCGACTTACAAGTTGTCAAGATTTGGTGTGTTATCTGTGATACGCGGTCGGGCCGCGGGGTAAAGGGGTAATTTCTTGTACTCCTTTCTCTCAAACTTGTCCTAGTTTTGCGAGTCTTGTGGGGTTGTTGTTGTGGTCCATGATCTTTACCGGATGTTGTCTCCGATCTAGATCTTTTCATTTTCTTCGTGCCCGGCGATTCAGTGTTGGTGGATCGGGAGAGTTATCTTTTTGAACTTTTTGTTTTGTATCGTTTTGAACGGGTCTATTTAAAATATAGTGAAAACGTATTACAGTCTTCTTATCGCGTGTACCTGCGGCATATTATTCTTTGGCCCTGGCTTTCCCGGCGAACGCGTAGTGTCCTTACTTTAAAAACGGGAGACGGAAAGCTATTAAGGGTTCTGGTCTTCCCTATTTATCACTACGCTGTGGAGACTGGAAATCATTCACACCGAGGTTTACGAACAGCAGCATGCATATTACCTGAGCAATATCGTAGTGTGGCTGTCGAGGTTCACTCTTTATCGGCATGTTCACCTCAAATAACCCTGATGGAATATTCGTTGCGTCTTATCGGTTGAACAGGGACTCCACTACAACCCATATTTCCCGGGCGGCGCGATCGCAATGCCTAAGATGTTGGTCGACGGTGGTGTAGAGTACGATGACGGCACTCCTGCCACCGAGTCTCAGGTGATACCAATTTCTCTCCTTTTGTTCGCGTTGGTACCTTTCCTGCCCCAAAAGTCGGGTTGACATACGCGCGTGCTTATGTTTTCGTGGGTTCGAGAAATTGTGTGATACACGCAGCACATTCATTCCCTGTCCCCCAGTCCTCTTGCTTTTCCCCGAGCGTTTAGCACTTATGTTCTCGCGTTGAGGAGTCGAAATGAAAGCACGGCGTGCATCCTCTCTCTTCCAGGCGTTATATAGATCAGGCTATGAAGATTTGTCTTAAGGGTCGATGACCACACGGTCTAGTGTAAAGTTTGCTCTCTTGGTCACTTTTGAAGTAGTAGATCAAATGTTGTTTTTCGCACTTTTAGCTCGGTCGATATGAGAACAGACGAAGGCTGTGCTTCGTTGCAAATTGCAGTAAACGTACAGCGAGTCACTATTTGTTAGGCTTCAGAAAGTTGTTGTTGCAGCCTCTTGGAATCTTGCGATATGTCTGAACGTTGACTGGACTCGAAAAAGAAAAAAAAAGTCGTGCTAACTGTGAGGTACTATGATCGCCTTCAGATGGCCAAGGACGTGACCACTTTCCTTGCTTGGGCAGCCGAGCCTGAGCACGACGAGCGTAAGCTGATGGGTTTGAAGTGGATCTTTGTGCTGACCTTGGCTCTTGCCCAAGCAACCTACTACAAGCGATGGAAGTGGGCCCCCATCAAGTCCCGTAAGGTTATCGTTGATGCGGTGCACTAAGCAGTCTTCAGCACTTCAAAACTGTCGAACTTCAGAACTTGCACAACAGTGCTCACCTTTGTTCTCTCCGTAAGTGCCTTCGACTGTGAGGAGCAAGAAGTTATGGAACACTTGTAAAATTGCCAGTATGTATATTTGAAGATGCCATAAATTTTCGATTTCGTTTCCTGATACCATCGAAAATGGAAACTTTCCTGTGATGTGGAATCTGCGAGTAATAACTTGACACCAACCTTCACTCTCCACATATTCCCTCTTTCTCCTTGAATCGTGAGTGATAATGGGTACTAGTAGTGAAAGGTGGACTACGGCAATCGAAATTTCCAGACGGGTGCTCTAAAATAGCAAAAGACTTCGGCTGCAGTGCGAAAGGGCACCGTAGGGGAAGCGAGTCTTGCCTCTAGACTTGTGTATGGGTTGCTGAGAAGGTATGTATAACCTTCGGGGTCTATGTCACACTATACTTGTGAATTGCAAGGCTAGGGCAATTCAACATTTGCTATTTGTACCTCACTAGTCGGGCACGGAATCTGCTATTGCTTACATATTGAAAAAATATCTCAAAAATTTAGGTATCCCTTCATTTATGCAAGAGTCTCAAGTTTGGGGAGTCTAAACTACATCATGTCATCAAATTATAAAATTGTGCACATAATTCACGTTTGAGACTCTCTGTATCCCGCCTCTACTGGTTGTCCATGAACTTTTAAACTAGACAATCTGAGCAAAATACTTGGTGTGGAGACCACAAATCTGCACTGAGATATACATGTATTTAATAAGGGATACCCACATTTTGGGGACATCTTTAGAAAAATTGTTTTAGGAAGGCGAATATCATGGCATGGGTGCATCGAGGTTGATTCAACACGTAAATTTGTGCGAAAACGAAATTTGCAACAAAAAAAATCACGTAATCCGCATTTTTCGTATAAAGTATTTGATACATCTTGAGCATAATCAGCACATCTACACGATGTCAGTGTGTAGTTTGCAACACATCATTTTAAACTTTCTTATATAAGTCAATGTGCTTTCACGACTATACTGCAACGCACGACGTATAACTGTAAGGATGTCAGCACAAGACTCCTTGCTTCTTTTAAGTGTACAAATACATTCTTTATATCAAAATACACTGAGCGAACTTGTGTCTTCGCAAATATGTAATAGCCATGCTTTTGGCCTGCTAAGGGCAAACAATAATGAGTGAACGAGTGTACTTCGAGTGTTTATCAAATACAAAGTTCTTGTTATTACTTCTCTTGAGGTCAGGCAAGAATCACCACTTTAGCAAGGTATCTTATCTTAATTGCAAGTAAAGCTGAATAATCCACAGAGTTATTTTGCACAGAATGTTGTATCTCTAAAACAGAATGTTGACTTCGAGAGCCATCCTCATATACTCTCTCCTCAATTGTTATTCTAGAATCTCTCATTCTATTCTGCACCAATCACAACTCGCTTATGACAGGGCCTACATTCTACTCCTGCATGTGTGATCTCTGCCGGCCAATCCTGACGCGCCACATTAATCAGTCTTGGCCTTCTTACGACGGGGCGCCTCCTCAGGGTTCCTATCGTCATCAGAGCTCTCGTCGGCGGGATTCGTGGTCAGCTTCCTGTCCTCAATGTCCTCAGACTGGTCAGGCTGTCCAGGACCGTGGATGCCCGTCTCGAATTTGTTGGCATCCGTGGGCGTCTCCTCGACAGCCACCTCAGCAGCACCAGCTCCACCCTCCTCGTCATCATGAGCATCAGGACTGGTGGGACTGTAACAAGGATACGAGAAGTCACTCGTGACATTGGCGTCATCGCTCAGAGCGTCATCCAGGTCGGGTGGGGAATCATCCACCCCCGGGAGTATGACCACCTCGTCCGGCTCCTCTTCCGGCTCCGGCGTCGGCGACCGCGGTCGGCGCCCCGTATACGGGATGCCGCGATACGGCTCGTTAAACGCGCGGATCTCCTCGATCGTCCGGCGGAGGTCATTCTGCCACGCGATCCTCTCCCACATAGTCTCACGAGCCTCTTGGATGACCTCCCGCGCAGTGGCCAACTGCTCGCTCACTCGCCTGTGCTGCTCATTCAGCCTTCTCTGGTTATACCAGGGGCTGATCCGCAGTCCCATCTGGCGGCGAGGTAGCTTGGGCGCGTGTCCCGCCCAAGGGGTGCCACCAGCGGCGCCACCGGGTACCGCTGGAATGGGAAACTGCTCCTCGGGTGAGCGCTCTCTGGTCGCGGCCAAGGGAGTCGCCTCCCCAGCGCCAGCTGCGGTAGGCGGCTTTGCCGCTGCGGTCACGCCCGTCCCTCGAGCAGAAACTCTGTGCGGCACCAACTGTTTGCGCCCACGCTTCCCGCCTTCGCGGAAGGCTCCTGTCACAATGAGCCTCTAAAGGTCCCTTCCTGCCGCCTCCGCTACTTATCTTCCTCAGTCCCCTCAATTCCTGTTAACTCTTCTTTCCACCAATCGCGTTGCTTTGCGTTACCGACGGTGTCTCTGCCACGCCAGCGGCTCGGCCTCGAGCCGATTCTCCTTCTCCTCTTCTCGTTAGTCGTTACCTTCGCCAGTTCTCCTCGAAAACATACAGGGTCTCGTCATATGACCACGGGCGGTCACTCCACTGTCACTAAACTGTCACGTCACTCAGTCGAGCTCGGGTTGCGCACGTAACAGTCGAGAGAGCACTGGTCGTGACAGCTGTCGCAACCACTACACAAGTGACAGTCGAAACTGCCTACCAGGGTAGCGGATCATTCTTGTCGCATGGATGGTTTTTTATGTCGCAAATTTTGTCGAAACTACGACAGCAATGAAGCTGCGGGTCTATTTTGTCGCAGCTGCGACAACATAGATGTCTAGGGGGTATTTTGTCGCAAAAACTTATCAGAAATTTATTAAAAATTTACAGCAGGAAAATCCGTTGAGTCATGGGAGTTGGCGGTTAACACTGACCAAATCTCCGTGCACGAAACGTGCAAAATAGAAGCAGGCTTTGGTTTAAACAAGCTAGCAAAGAAAAAAATAAAAGCAAGCATTGGAACACACAAGATATCATAATGGCATGCAACGATTGCACAGCAAAATAACATGCAAGCAATATTTACCAAGGCACTTAAAATGAATACAGCAATACCATAGAACGCGAATAGTAATGTTACAGCAATACCACCGACCGATATAATATCCTATAGAAGGCAAGCCTAAAACTGTTCGACATTCGCCAGTGTTGCCGCAACCATCTTCAGTCAAAGCAATTCCTGCATGTACAAATCTACGTGGTCAGTCATACAGATTAATATTGTAAACCCACGAGGTCACTAGGGATTACAAAACAGTACAGCAAACGGAAAAAATAACAAGAAGCAAAGTCGCAGTAAATTCTCCTGCAAAAATACACATTACGCTAGTTAGTCTGAAGTGTTGGGAATCGAACCCAAGCCAACGGACAGAATGCCAAACGGCCTCCAAGCACTCTCAGGCACGTTAATAGAATAACAAAACCAACTAACAACGCGGTAGTGTACAGGGGAACCAGATCAACAAAGTCAGTTAGTGGAACCACATTCACTGCGTATTGCAAACAGAAAGGGTCATAGATGTGGTCGCTGGTGGCGTAGCAGGAGTACGCTATTCGGGGCAAAAAAGCAGGACGCTATCTAGCAGGAATGTTTGGGATCAATCCCAACCTAAAGGCAAAATATTCCCGGCAGACTCCAAGCACTCTAAAATTAACCGAGTAACCAAAAAGCTGCACTCCATACTATCCAACGAAAAGAGCTGGTTTGCCGACGGCGCAAGAACCTGAAAAACCGGGCTAGCAGCGTCAGGATGCTGCAACACGAGATTCGGGAAAATTGAGTTAGAAAATATATGAAGTTGGTATGCTGGTTCGAGCATATCAACGAAAACAAAGGAGAACCTGCACACTCAATTAGAAATATACACATAAAAATGAGAATCAAAGCCACACACAACGTTGTCGCTTAGTACGCTAAGTAAGAATGAACTGGCGGCCAAGCTTATCATAAGGCCTAAGGCCAAGCTTACAGTTAACAGTAGAGTCCACATCATAACTACGGTACTTCACTGAATGGTTCAACGCACCTGGTGACCATGACCGACTCGGTCATAGTCACCGGCTGTTTATCGTGACCCTTTCGACATTGAGACCTCAGGTCAGACGTGCATCTCACAGTCCATCGCACTCTCATCGCACCGGGGTCTGAAATTTCAACCAATCATATGCGTGCTACGAAAATATGCACCAATGTTCGTGCTGCGATGCTTTGACCTGGCAGGCGAATTTAGAGATATTAATCACAAAATTTAATGGCATTAAATGTTTAAATCTCAAAATAATGACGCTGTCATCGTCGCAGCGACGAATTCGTATGTCGCTAGCGCGAACGCGTGACGATGAAGACGGACAAGTTTGGCGGCGCGGGCAGTCTTTCGGGTCGAAGATGTCCTTGGCTTGCCACCCCTTTACTGACTTTGCCATAGCTCGGTGGTCCACCGACATCAGTGTGCTAGGAGGCAAGCACAAGAGCCAGAGACGCAAGTAAAAGGGCTAAGAAAACGGCTAAGTACAAAAAGCAACTACAACTATAAAAAGTACTCAGTACGGAGTACAGTAGGACCGATCTGAATGATGTTGGTGTGAGGTGCCTAGATCGTTGTACGGAGTACTTAGTACAGTTGAGTTCCGAGTTGAGTTTCATGATGCTTAAGAACTCTATGGCAGCCAGCTTCGGAGATGAGAACTGAACTGAGAATTGTAACATAAAAGTAAAGAGCCGTAACTGCTGTATATTGTGTATTGAAAGCATGCACTGAAAGCAAAAGCATACTAGAAGGATTTACGAAACCGAAGTCCGATAGTAGACCAACCGAAACCATACCTCGTGCGGTCGTTTAATAAGTATAGATAAGATAAGTCCGAAACCGTAAAGAAGAGAAGAAGCAAGAGTGTAGACTCCTACAAAATGGTAATTAGTCCGTGTTTTCACGTTGCTTCCCTGTTTCTTTTGCGCGAATTCTGATCAAAACCACCTTGCCTCGCGTGATTAGCTAGCGTAGACCCTTTCTACGAAATCGAGAATGCCTGTTCTTTTGCTTGCGTTGCGCGGCGGTGTGTGGGTTTGAGGGTTCCAGGTACTCTTGGGACCGCGTTGGCGTGGAGGAATCTAGCCCAACGACAATCGTTTGAGGTGCGCGCTTGCCTTCGCGAATTGCCTTGCCCCCTTGATGGTTTCTTGAAATCTAGATCTTGTCGCTTGGGGTGGTGTTCGCGTCGGTGGGTGTGTGTTTGGTGGTTTCAGGTGCCCCTGAAGCCAAGGCCGTCGTGAATTTCTTTTCGCACGGTAAATTGCGTGAGAGCACTCACGTGGCGACCCTTGTTTGCGCATGCATGACGCATATGTGGCACGAGCGGTTTGGTTCTAGGATTTAGGCCTCAGGCTTCGGAAATTTAGGAATCGCGTGGATTTTTGGCAAAACCGACCCTTCGCGGCGGGAGCGCTGCGCAATTCTTTACAAATTGTGCGGCCTTTGCTAAAATGTCCTGGTGTTTCTAGATCGCGAATGTCCTAGGTGTTGTACCCTCTAGGCTCAGGAGTTGCCGCGCTTCGGCCGGTTTGGCCACTCGTGCTCGCGCACGAGTGGTAAATTCCTGGGTGCGGCGGGTGCTACTACTTTGCAATTGCATATATTAGTGCCTCCACACACGATTAGTATAGCTTCGTCATGTGCTCGAGGGATTAACAACCTCCTCGTGTACGGCGGGAGTTTGCGGTCGAACCGCACACTAACCTGGCGCTGATTGATTTGGGATGGCGCGAGATCTTGGCCGGGGCGTTAGGAGTTAAAGTCGGCTATGGCGCACGGCGGTGGTAAGCACCTGGGTCAAGTGGCTACGTGCCGCGCGGCGCGTATGGCTCGACGGCGAGCCTGGGATCGGGCGGCGTGGTTCATTCTGCGGCTTCAGGTGTTGCGGGATGTCCGTGTCGGGCGCGATCGTCGCGTGGTTTGGCTTAGGGGTCAGGAGATGCGGGATCGGGCGGCGGGTTTGCGGGTGTGGCGGCGGGCGGCGTTTTTCGTTGCTAGGCTTAGCTTTTTGCGGGTGGCGTCCCGTGGGATTGTGCGCCGTGCGATCTTGCGCCTGTCCGAGGAGGGGGGGAGGTACCTCAGATTGGACGAGCGCAGAGCGCACTCGGCGTACGGCCACGGCACCGATGCTACCTTTAGTGGAGCGCGTGGCCACAGCCACAGCACGAGCGCTGCCTCGAGCGAGGCTCGCGGCCATGGCCACAGCGCTGGCGCTGCCCCTGGTGAAGCGCGCGGTGACGGCCACAGCGCCAGTCACGGCACTACTCCTAGCGAGGCGCACGGCCACAGCCATTGCGCGAGCGCTGCCCCTGGCGAGGCGCACGGCCGCGGCCACTGCGCGAGTGCTGCCCTGAGCGAGGCGCACAGCCATGGCGCGAGTGTCGCCCTTAGCGGGAGGCGCAGTAGCATGCATGGCGCGGGCATGCGCTACATATGCCCTGGCGCGAGGCGCACCCACGGCCATAGCGCTAGCACTGCCCCTAGCGAGCTCCGCGAGCATGGCCACGGCACCGGCTCTGCCCCGAGCGAGACGCGTGGCGACGGCCATAGCGCCGGCGCTGCACTGAGTGGAGCGCACGGCCGCGGCACGAGCGCTGCCTCGAGCGAGGCTCGCGGCCATGGCCACAGCGTTGGCGTTGCCCCTGGTGAGGCGCGCGGTAACGGCCACAGCGCTAGCGTTGCCCCTGGCGAGGCGCACGGCCACAGCCACTGCGCGAGCGCTGCCCTGAGCGAGGCGTGCGGCCACATCGGCGTTGCCCCTAGCGAGGTGCGCGGCCACTGCCCTAGCACCAGCGCTGCCCCTGGCGAGGCGCGTGGTGGCAGTCGCGGCACTGGCGCTGCCCCTAGCAAGGCGCGCGGCCGCACTGGCGCTGCCCCTAGCGAGGCGTGCGGCCACATCAGCGCTGCTCTGAGCGAGGCACGCGGCCACAGCCACAGCACTGGCGCTGCCCCTAGCGAGGCGCGCGGTCACATCGGCGCCGCTCTGAGCGATGCACGCGGCCACAGCCACAGCATTGGCACTGCCCCTAGCGAGGCGCGCGGCCACATCGGCGCCGCTCTGAGCGAGGCACGCGGCCACAGGCACGGCGCTGGCGCTGCCCCTAGCGAGGCGCGCAACCACATCGTCGCTGCTCTGAGCATGGCGCACGGCCACGGCACGAGCGATGCCTCGAGCGAGGCGCGCGGCGACGGCCACAGCGCAAGCGCTGCCCAGAGCGAAGCGCACGGCTACTGTGCAAGTGCCGTCCCTAGCGGGGCGCGCAGTAGCAAGCATGGCGCGGGCATGCGCTACATATGCCCTGGCGCGAGGCGCACCCATAGCCATAGCGCTAGTAGTGCCCCTAGCGAGCCAGGGCAGAAGTCCTCTCCGGAGGCATTTCGGCCAATTTTCGAGAAAACATGTGTTTTTCTCTTGTTTTCACATCTTTTTGCATACTTAAGGGTCAAAATTCTTTCGGCCAATCTTCGGCCAAACCCTCTTTTTGGGAGACTCTCTCGGCCAGGGGCCGGTCAATCGCGACAGGACTTCTCCCCTGTAGCGAGCCCCGCGAGCACGGCCATGGCACCGGCGCGACCCCCTGTGAGGTGCACGGCCACGGTCAGAGCGCTGGTGGTGACCCGAGCGAGGCGCTAGACCACAGCCAGAGCGCTGGCGGTGCCCCGAGCGAGGCGCGCGACCAAAGCCACGACACAGACGCGCGCGCTGGCGCGACACGCACCCAGCTGTCCGTTGATGCGGAGCCTTGGAGGCCGCTCACGGCGCCACCACTAGGCCCATATCCGCAGTCGTCGGTGGAGGTGCTGCCCGGGGAGCGCACACAGTGGCCACCTGATGGTAGTAGAGCAGGAGTGTTGCCCCAGGAGCACACACTGCCGCCACCCGACGATAGGTGGTTGTTCGCGTGCCGAGTGCTAGATTGCTAAGACAGCTCTGCTCACAGTTTTGGACAATAATTCGTACTTTTGGTGGTTTTATTATCTTTTGGTGAATATTATATACCGCTGTTTTTATTCTTTTTCATGTGAGAAATTTGGGCTTGCATGCGAGAGCTTTGCATGTTGTTTCAGAATATCAGAATTTCAAAAAATTTGTATCTCTACGATCACTTGCTATGCTGGAGTATGCATTGATTATTACGAACCTATGTGTATGTTGAGATCATGCCAGATACATATATGCGCATTGATATCGCTCGGGACTATCAGTATTTGTCCCATCATATGCACGCGTTTGCGACAACATGAAGCTGCTTAAGAAGCGTCTTGGACCGCTCCGAGTGTTGGAGGTCTTTCACAGCGATCGGCAGATGGCCCGCCCCGTGAGTGATAGGGGCGCACCGTCGGCTTACAGGCTGCAGACGCCGAAGCAGTGGAAAGTGCACGACGTGTTTACGGTGGACCGGCTTTCGCCAGTGGAATTGAGTAGTCGCTTTGTGGAAAGGGCTACGGAGATTCCCCCTCCCCCGACGGACGTCAGTGGACGCAAGGAAACCCATGTCGAGAGGGTGGAGCGTTCGCGCAAGCGCCAGCGCAAGGGCAGGAGATGGGTAGAGTACCTGGTCAAGTGGACAGGCATGCCTCGTAGCGAGAACGAGTGGAAGACCCAAGAGGACCTGGAGTGGGATGGAGCCGGTAGGCCAGGCGTCCCCAATCGAGCATTGCTGGAGTTTGAGAGAATCGAGGCGAAGCGAGAGTGGAGCGCGAGAAGCTTATAGTTCGCAAGACACGTGGCGAGTCGGTAGGAGCGGTGTGGACCACACTCTCAGAGGAGCTTAGGGTGGACGGAGCCATGCCATGGGCGCCCGAAGAGAGGTTCGACGATGAGGTAGGGACCTTTGCGAGAGTGTCTGTTGATGCTGCCCTGCCGTTAGTCAACGGAGCCGCAGTGCTCGAGAAGGAACCGATAGGCCAGATCAAAATCCTCGTGCTGTTCAGTGGAACGGGCGGGGTCAGTCGAGAAGCAATTCACTAAGCAATTCCCGGATAGCGAAGTGGTGGCAGTGGATATTCAACCCAAATGGCACCCTACTCATTGTGAGGATATTTTGCAGTGGGATTACCGACAGCTCAAGCCAGGGCACTTCGATGTAGTTTGGGCTAGCCCACCCTGCACTGAGTGCATCCGGGCTAAGACATTAAGAATCCGGGATTTGCGCGCCGCAGACAGACGAGTCCGTAGGGCCTTAGAAATCATCCAATATTTGAGGCCTGCAGCATACTCCCTAGAGAATCCGAAGGGAAGAGAGCCCCACGGTCTGCACACGCGCCGATGTATGAGCAACTTACCAGCTCCACACCTCGTCACGTACTGTAAATACGGAGCTGCATATAGGAAGCCCACGCACATTTGGACCTATGTGCCGTTGCAGACGCCCCTACGAGTGTGCGATGCCGACACGCCTTGTGAGTTCTTCAAGCAGCACGGTAGGCACGAGAAGTAGCACAAGGAGGGCAAGTAATGAGAGTTGGAGGAGTGTTCGCGAAAGGAATGGGAGCGTGAGAGAATTTGTATGGAATCCCCGCGCCGTTGTTACGACAATTGTTTCACAACTTGACCCTGCATGCCGACGTGCACCAGTTCCTATCAGAACTACTCGCTAGAGAGGATCCGAGCGAGACGTTTGCCAGCGACAATACGGACGCGTTAAGCACAAGAGAGGAGAGCGACGCGCCTTACCCTGCACCGGAGCCGAATGCGTTAGCAGGCGTACGAGCCGAAGTGACAATTATACCTGAGGGCGATTGGGAATCTGACGCGAGCTGTTTTAGCGATTGACGGATTGAGAGCATCGGCTCGCGATGATACCGTGTGGGCATTGGCTCTAGCCTCGGCTCAGCCACGCAGGCAACATGTGGAAATCTGTATAATCCATTTCATGAGAGCATTGGCTCTAGACCTGGCACGACCGGGCGGCAGTTGGAGATCTGGGTAAAAGCTCTACGCATTCCGAGGAGGCGGTAGGGGTTTAAAACCTTTCCTCCGGGCGGCATCCCGAGAACTGCCGGGTCATTGGCAAACCTATTGCTATCACATGTCGTGCTCGTATCCTGTGATAGGTTGGCAACAACCTTGTGTCATGGTATGTTCAAACGCTTGGCAGCAGGAGAGATCCTGTGCAATCCATCGACCCTGTAGTGTACCGTGTGGGAAGGTTTGAAACCTTGAGTGTAATAATGGATGTGAGATCTCGAGCCTTGGGGGAGCCTGGTAGTGCAGATGGCAGACCGGTGAGAGACCGACCCTTGTGCTTAAAGAGGCTGAACTCCTCACTGCGGTGTGTCATGGGAAGTGTAATGTCATCCCTGACAACAGGCGGCCGAGACCTGTATAATCATCCTGAGCGACAGTAGACGATCTGTATAAAGGACTTCACAGGTCCGACGTGGTCAGCGTGGACGTGACCTTCCCTAAGGGGGGGGAGTTGTGCTAGGAGGCGAGCACAAGAGCCCGAAACGCAAGTAAATGGGCAAAAACTGGTAGATATATAGTTCGGCGTCGATATATATCTAACTGGAGAGATAACCCTGAGTTAAGGGTTTCGGAATCAGAACGGTACAGTGTGTCTTGATAAAGAGAGAGATAACATAAATCCTAACGGGTGTTTCCCGTCTACTGGTGACGGTCACCCAGCCTACTATAGGAAGTGACATGTGACAGTTTCAGGTGTCACAGTGTCAAATCCAGCACACCACCTAGGGTGGTGACCGGAGCTAGTAGTGAAACGAAGCAACAAACTCCCTACTCAACTTCAGGAGGAAACTGTAGCACAGCTGGGGGCCTGTACTCTTGGTCAGGGCGGTCCCAGTTCACAGCAAAGATTGTCAGATACAGCTGTTAGGTGCTAAAACCCTAAACACGGCTCAAATTGAGAGAGCTCTTCCGCACATCTAGAAAGCTAATCACTAGCTAACCTCTAGGCAGGCACGGTGTAAGCAATCTCAGCCACTAGAGGTCCCCGGAACTGGCCGGCCAGCCCGGAGCAGCGTGAGGGTGAGGTAGTTGCCGGCCTCCGGGGCCGGTGGGAAATCATGCGTAGACGAAATTGAGGAATTGTCGATCTCAGCCGCGGAGTCCCCAGAGCTTGGCGCCTCGTCCTCGGACGAGTACGGCGGTGGCGGGTAAGGTGGTGAAGGTGGAACTGGTGGATCGGGATCCACGAGCTCTGGCGGCAGCGGGAGAGAGCCGTGGGAGCGGAATCCCTGTCGTAGCGCGCGATACCGCGCCTGCCTCCGCGGCGGTATAGCACTCGGCACCGCACCACCTACTGCGTCGCCAAGATCGTCATGAAACGGCGCAGGTGGTGAAGTTGCCGCAGTTGGGACTGCGGAAGCAGTCCATGCAGCACCACCGACCGGCGGAGCCGTGCATGCGCGTGCATCGGCACCACCGACACCGGCGAACGGTGTGCGGTGCGGCGGCAGTACAAATCACGAAAAGTGCACACACCAAAGATGAGGTAAGTAAAGACCCACCAAAGCCTGGAATGCTTCTCCCACAGCCGTACCGTGGCTGTGGCAGCGCAACCGAGGCATCCTCGTCGTCGTCGTCGCTCGTGATGTAGGTTGCGGGCCCGTAGCCCATCACGCCCTCCGGTGCCTCGACCGCGGAGAGCAAGTTCATGATCACGGGCGGCTCGTCGTGCGTACCCAATGCAACCCCCGTGTTCTCGATGAAGTCGGCGAACGTGCGGGACTGCGGGTGACGGGGGGGCAGAAGGGGTTAGGCGGACCGGTCCATTCCTAGTCGGACTCAACCGACGCGGGTGGGGAGTGCGTGACCGGCTCCGACACCACCGGCACGTCGGCGGTGAAAGTGTTGATGCTGAAAGTCGATGCCCCAGCCGTGCGTGCCAGCTCCGAGAACTCAGTGACGGTGGACACGAGGGCCTCACCGTCCTCCTCGCAGAACGAGCACGCGGAGAGGTCGGTGAAGATGTCCGGCTTCCCGCCCGCGAGCATGCAAAGGGCGTCAAACTCTTCGGCGTCGTCGTGGTCGATGGCATGTTGAAACTTCGCGGCGAACACCGAGTTCTCGGCCTCCTCAGCGAAAGCGTAGGCCGAGAGTCCGGTCCGGCCCCCGTTCGGGCAGTCCCGATGTCAATGCCGCGCCTTGCCCTTCGCGCACACCTGATTTTGGCAGTACGGCACGGTCGCACCGGTGTCGCGGTGAAAGGCGACCTTCTTGGAGACGGATTGAGGCCAATTTCCCCCCTTGGGGAGGGGCGTGACCGCGAAGCGGGTCTTGATGCGGCGGTCCGGCTTGTCCGCGCGGGGAGTGTACCCGCGTGTGGACGGTTCGGACCGGTCGGATGCGACAAGTGCGGCCAATTGCCGCTTCAAGTCGAGGACCATCGTCCGCAAGTCCTCGAGCTCACCGGGTCCACCGGAGTCATCGGTGGCCCCCTCCATGAAATGCGTGCCGTGAGAGTACCGGTGTGCGGACGCCGTGGCGGTGCCCGCCCGCACGTGTTCGGAGTAGCATTCACGCACCCATTGTTGAATCGTGAGGAGGTCGTGAGCGGCTCGTTGATCGTGGAGAAGCAACCGGGACACCACCGGTTGGTAGAAGGTGGTGTCGAGAGCCTTGATGAACAGCGCCTTCACGTCCTCGTCCAGGAGCGTGGCTCGCGTCCTCGCAGCCTTCAGAGCGGCGTTGAAGTCCCCGATCTTGTCATGCGGGTCCACGCCCGCAGAGATGCGGATGCTCAACATGTCCGCTTGACCCTGGAAGGGGTCACCCGCTGGGATCATGCGGCGGGCAAACTCAAGTAGCACTCGCTTACCGTCGCTCGGGAAGCTGGAGTGCGAGGAGTCCATCCAGTCCGCTGCGGGTGACGAGGGGTCAACCAGTAGCTCGAGCGCGGAGAACAACAAGCCGTTGGCCACCTATGGCCTCCACGCGGACGGGAAGGGTAGCATCGTCCAGCAGGAAAAGGGGCGCAAAGCCGATGTCCTCCGTGACAAATGCTGTCTGCAGCGCAGAGACCATCCTGGCGAAGAGTGCGGATGCGTGGCACTCAGTCCCGGAAAATCGCCCGTTCTTGCCCTCGAACAACTTTTGACGAACGGTCTTGGACACCTTCATGTCGAAGTGCTCCCTCTGAAGGGTACGCACCGAGGCCAGGAACGTAGCCCCTGCTGAATTGGCAGCCGGCTGTGCTGCCGGCGGTGTGGCTGGAGTGTTCGCGTGTCTCGCAGCCGCTGAATCAAAAATCGTGGATAATGCGCGTCGGCGATTCGCCATGCTAGCGGTGGCTCGAGTGGAAGCAACCATGACGAGAAGGACTGAAGGGGCGGAGTGAGGCAAAGAAACGTGAGAGATGCGGCAGTCGTGGGCGGCCAAGAAACGCGCGGGTCGTCGATACAGCAGCCGTGAGGGATCAAATAATCCCGGGAAGTCGTGTGGAATAGGCGGCCAATACGCAACGGTGTGGGATCCAACCAGAAAACGTAAACCAGTCCAACGTTAAATCCCGTAAGAAAATTGCTCTCCAACCGGTGCGGCGTGCCGTAAATCAACCCATAAAATTTAGGCCATACCCGTGACTGCCGGCGTTCTCACGCGCGGAGCGCCTCACTCCATCCCAGGCGTCCGAGCTTAGCCACTCATAGTGGCAATCCCGCAGTGGCTAAATAAAACGCAAGTGGGGCCAAACCTGGTAGATATATAGTTCGGCGGCAATATATATCTAACTAGAGAGATAAACCCTGAGTTAAGGGTTACGGAATCAGAACGGTAAAAAGTGTGATAGATAAAAGAGAGGCATACATAAATACCTAACGGGTGTTTCCCGTCTACTGGTGACGGTCACCCAGCCTACCATAGGAAGTGACATGTGACAGTTTTGAGTGTCACAGTGTCAAATCCAGCATGCGAAACGCACCTGGGAACTCGTTGACAAGATGTGCGACACGTTTTTCGAGATTACCGCCGCCCTTAAGAAAGGATGTGTAAATGAACTAAAGAAGCAAACGAGCTGGCTTTAGCAGGTATGAAGATCTACGCTACGAGGAAGCGTAGGTAGCACATATTGCATTTGTTGATGGATGCGGTCGCCAACGCGTTTGAGGAACGATTAACTTATGAAGATTTTTTGTGTGCGGAAGAACAGAAGAGGTGGAGGCGCGCGAGAGTCCAAGCAAAGTCATAGTCAGATTGCCTTTTAGTAAGGATGTAGAATTGCTTCTTGAAATGTGCGTTCAACAACAGTTGATGGCATTCTTGCTTAACTGTGCACATTCATAAATAGTCATCGTTGTGCCTTTGCGTTTAGTCACCCCGTTCGTTCGTCGTAAGGTTGCTGTGTTGTGTTCAGTTGTTGTCCGGGTCCAATCGTACAATATGTGATACGGGCTGATATGCGAGCCCTCAATATATCAATAATATACTAGAAAGCGCGGTGTTATTGGATTGTAACACACGTGCAAGTTATGAGCGGGATGAGTGCAGTGACTTCTGTGAGAAGATACTGCTATAGCACAACGCTAGCTCATCTATACCGAATGTCTCCCATCGCATAGATGGTACCGCCATTGGGTTGTGAACCCGAGACATTGGTTGAACGACCAGTATCGGCAGAACGAATGATGCGTTCGCCCTATGATACTGCGCATGCTTGTTCCGCACATGCTAGAAGCGAAGATGATTTCTTGTTTGTTACTTCAAGATTGTATCTTGCTTTGCCATCTTCGAGTTCGACATACGAACTCTCGATGACAGGTGTCATTCAAGTCTTTCCTTGAATAAATGACAGATGATGTGACTTATCATCTCGATGACATGTACAGTCATAGTCGACCGTACTGACGACTGTCTGTCATTATAATATATGACATGACTCGACATGACATGACATGGTATGACATGTCTGACATGTATGACAGGTATGACAGGTATGACACATGTGTCATCGGTCATAACCCTGACAGATCTCCCCTCTTAAAAGAGTTGTGACCTCACAACGTGCATACCTTTGTATATGTCTTTGATGTCTTTGTTGTTGTTGCTTCTGCTGGTACCAGTCTTCCGTTACACCGATTTGAGGCGTCCCTCATGGTGTTTTTAGGATTTTGGGGGGAACTGAGTCCACTTTAGTCCCTCACCTTAGCATGATGCCTTACAGGCTAATGCCTTACAGTTCTTAGGATGTAGCCCCCTTTGAATTGCGTATCGTATTGCAGAGTGACGATTCAAGGTTCAATGAATTGCGTTTCGTGATACAGATTGACGCTGGATTACTGATTGATCCACACGTATCGTGCGTCAGAGTGACGATTCAAAGTATCCGAGGTGTACGTTACGGATTATTGCGCTAGCCGTCGTCGCTTTAGCGAACGATGATCCCACGATTTAACGATTTATAATCGCACGATTCTCGGCCTTATATATATATATAACTGATCGTTTGCTGTTCGTTTCCACAGTTATTATATATTGTGCACCCAACCCTTCCTCCCCTCTTGAAGCAACTTCGGAGGTTCACAGGCGGTCATGGGGAGCCCTTTGGATGTTTCCGGAGTTATTTCACCGGGGGCTTGTTTTAATGCAAACAGAGTGGCCCTGCTTAACGGGATTGGACTTATAATCCTTTACCCGGTCTGCTCACTCTTGAATTATTGGTCCAGTACGCACGCTTTGACGAACATCTATCGCGATGAGTGAGAGTGGATTCGCCACGTACTAATGTGAAATTTATGTTAGTTATGTTTGTCAGGCATAACTTAGGATCACAACTCCGTCTACCTCAGTCGATGTCTCCGGTAGCTTCGGATGACTGGCCACAGAATCCGATGACTAATTACGGTCTTGGCAAAGGTAGCATTTAGCAGTTTTTATTTATCCACAGATATGATATCTCGCATGTGTGCGTATCTGTGCAAGGGTATGATTTTGTACAAGGCTCACTACACCTTTAGCAAGGAAGGATCAATTTCCCGCTTCTATGCAACATAATGATAAAACATTAAGAGCAAGGTATATAGATGATCGACATGTATTAGTATATATTACAAGAAGTAAGGGCATCAGGCTTAATATAATGTTTAGCCTTCATAGGCGGCTATTATGTCTGCTGCATTGGTCAGCTCTGTGGCTTTGACCCAGGTGTCATGCTCAGGGCCGTAGCCTGCATATCGCACTAAGTAGTACTTGACACCTCTAGTGATCTTATCTGAGAGTATGTGTGATATCTCAAACAGTGGTTGCCCTTCTTCGGTGATCATCTGTGGCAGAGGCAAAGGTGCTTGGATCGAGTCGTTGTACAGCTCTATTCTGGATACAGGCTGTACCGGATGAATACGGATATCGAGGTCTCCGAAATCTAACTCGTATGCACGCCCATGGCTCAGCACTTTGGATATAGTGAACGCCCCAATATATGGCTGCTTAAAGTGTCTGCCTGCCTCTGTCAAACCAGTCCATTGGATAAACTCGGTCCGTAAAAGAACTTTCCGCCCAACTGCATATTGCCGTGGCATGTGAGTCTTATTGAATCTGGCTTGGCTAATTTCTGCTGCTCGGAAAATGTTGTCTACCGCATTGGCATGTACAGCCGAGTACTGGTCAAAATGATCTCGAATAGCTCTTTGTATTGGAACAGGAGCTTCTGGCGGAATAGTGATTACCAGATCATGAGGCGAAAGTGGCTGCGCCATCGAGTCGAGATAGAATGATGAATAACCAGTTGATGCAGAAACTGTGTTGTTAATTGCAAACTCCACCAGAGGCAACTTGTCCTCCCACGAATTGGCTGAAGTATCATTGCAACAACACCTGTGGATGAAAAAAATACTATCTAATCAGTTTATAAACCAGAGGATGGTGAAATCGAATCATGAATCAACAAATTGAAAAGTACCTGAGGATATCCTCGATGAAGGCATGGCTCCTCTCATTGGCTGCATTCGATTTTGGATGGTGTGAATACGTCATAGACAATCTCGTACCAGTAGATTTCCACAGTGTCTGCCAGAATGTAGAGGTGAATCTGGGGTCTCGATCTGAGATGATGTTCCTCGGAAGACCATGGAGCTTGAAGATATGCTGCATATATATCGCAGCAGTATGCTGAGCAGTCCAGGTCATGCTGAAGGGAATGAGATGACAGCGATGAGAGAATTGGCACATTACCACAAATATACTGTCGTGCCCATTAGTGGTGATAGGCAGGTCAGTAATCCAGTCATGAGATACATCTAGCCATTTTGTCTTAGGCACACAATATCGTATATGTGACTGACCATAAGGCTTGTGTCGCCTTGTTTTCTGGCGTTGACAAACGGGGCACTCCCGAATGTACTGGATGGCTGCCGTTGTCATTCCTGGCCAATAATATCGGCTACGCAGAAGATGAAGCATGCGATTTTTGCCTACATGACCAGAAATAGTGGCTGAGTGGCACTCATGAAGGAGAATGTGGCGAAGCTGTGTGATCTCACCGTCATCTGTGGGGACCTTGGCAGTAGGTGGAATGTACAGCTGTCTGCCATATATGGTCTTGCGGTAGATCAACCCCTGAATGAGCTCGAAGCTGAAGCTGCTGACTGGCTGTGATGAAGTCGATGATGTCAGCTTAGCCAAAATAGTCTGTGCAAACGTATCACGATCATATTCGGATATAATGATGTCGTGTAGCTGATGAGCTGATGAAGAAGATATAAGAGCAATGAATGTAGGATCTGCAGATAGCATGACTTCGCTGATGTCTATGTGTTGCAGACAATCAGTGAGTTCAAAGAGTGCAGAGATACGAGTGAGTGCGTCTGCAACCTTATTCTTATCGCCAGAAATATGCTCAATTCGGAAGTTGTACTCGGAGAGCTCATCTAACCACCTTGCCTGTTTGGGGCTCAGTGTGGATTTAGACTGGAAATAAACCAGTGGCTGATGATCTGAGCGTACAATAGTCTCAGGAGCTCCCAACAAGATGTGGCGAAAGAATCGGAAGCCCTCCACAATGGCAAATAGCTCGATCTCAGGAATAGGCCAACGTCTCTGTGTATCGGATAGAGTGACGCTGTGATAGCCACATGGCTTCATACCTTTTCCTTGATCCTGGAGTATCACTTGACCAACGTGTGTGCCTGATCCATCGACCTCCATAATAGATGGCAGTTTCTGATCTGGAAGCTGTAGTACTGGAGCGTTGCAGATGGCACTTTTGAGGTTATCAAATGCCTGCTGCTGCTCAGATTCCCAGACAAACTCTGCATTATCTTTAAGGAGACGATTGAGCGGCTCGGCAATCTTGGAGAACTTTGGTATGAATCTCCTGAATTGACCGACCATGCCCAAGAATGACCGAAGGGATGACTTGCCATCTTTAGCCATACGGCGTAGAGGCTGCTTTCCAACGGTAGGACCATAAGACACTGGAGGCTGAATTGCCATGACTGCTCGGATTCTGTCTTCGATGATGGACAAGCCTGCTTCAGAGATGTGATGTCCGATAAAGTCTATGGATCTGACGAACAACTCCACCTTGGAAGGCCTGATGAAGAACTGGTGTTCTCTGCAACGCTGGAGAAACTGTCGGACATGACTCACGTGGCTGTCAAAGTCCGGACTGTATACGATAGTATCATCCATGAAAATGACAAGGAACCGATCGATGAAGTCGAAGAATGCCCGATTTCCTACACGTAGAGCTGTTGCAGGAGCATTGGTCAATTCGAAAGGCATAACTGTCCACTCATAGGAACCGTATCTGGTGCGAATAGCTGTTTTGTGAATGTCATCTGGATGTATAGGGATCTGATGAAAAAACTGATTGAAGTCAAATCTGCTAAACCATCGTGCACCTTTTAGCTGTTCAAGAAGGGTGTCGTGAGGTGGCAATGGATACGTGTCCTTAATTGTGATGTTATTAAGGGCTCGATAATCACAGCACATCCTCCACTTCCCACCTCGGCTTAGGAGCGAAAATGATAGGACATCCATATGGAGATGATGACGGACGAAGGATACCCAAGTCGACATATTTGATGATCTGTCGTTTGAGCTCTTCCATCATGGGCACTGGAATTGTACGTACTGGCTGCGATGGCGGCTTGTGCCCAGGTTCAATGTTGATTCGATGATAACCACCTTCAAACCGTTCTGGCCTATGACCAGCTGGAAGATCCTCCTGGAATATGTCTGAAAAGTCTTCCCTCATTTGATCACGTGCTGCTGTGACCTCGGGTCTTCCATAGTGGTGTCTGAGTCTGCTGCTGCGAAGACCAGTTCACCATCGACCTCTGAGAGAAAGAAGAGATAAGCTACGGCTTCTTCAGCCGAACCACTGGATCGAATACGACGTAGGTGCTTTCTCATGGTGGTGGCACTGACCATTTCCATTTCAGGAAGGTCATCTGAGCCTGGAGTCTGTTCAACTCTGGATAATACTGTGCGAATACTGGAGCCTGATGAATGCTTCCTAGTGATCGTCAGATTTTTGGTCTGGAAGTCAATGTGTGGATTTCTCCTCTCCAACCAATCTTGACCCAGAATGACAGTGAATGGTTTCATGTCAATGATGTAGAAATCTTCTGTGTCCTTATACTTACCCAGCGTAAATGTAGCCTTGGAAAGATAGGATGTGCATGGTAGTGGGCTTCCTCCAGCCAATCCCACTGAGAACGATGAAGAATCTGTGGGTGCTATACCAAGCTGAGCAGCGAACTGTCTGTCGATGAAAGACGATGTAGCTCCTGGGTCTACCAATATATGAGTACTCTGTCCATATACTTTCCCTTTGTACAACAACAGCTTCTTCTGTGATTTCAGCTGTGCTGTCTGAGACTGCATCTGTGCGATGTGCTCTGAGGGAGTGTCCATCTGCTGAAACTGTAATGTCAGACTGGAAAGGACTTCTTCTGAGATACTCTCAACCCGGCCACTTGCTTCAGTGGCATCTTCAGGCTGATTTACCTCGAGGGTGCTCTCAACACTGGTACCTGTGCAGTACCCTGAGAGTTTCCCTGAGGAGCTGGAGCTGAAGCTGGAGCTGGAGTTGCAACTGCTGCATTGATGCTGTGCTGACTCTTTAACTCCTTAACCAGGGTGTTGATTGTATTGATGAGTTTGCCGGACTCATTCTTAGCACCCTGATTCTGTTGCTGTTGTCTCCTGAAAGGATTTTGAGCTGGTGGCTTGCCTTTGATGTCTTTTCCATCTGGGGTCTTGGTGGGAAAACAATCCTTTGTGACGTGATTGGTACGACCACAACGTTGGATTCTGTGATTTTCCTTTCCCTTTACCTTTGCCTTTTCCACCTTTACCTTTGCTCCGATTCTGATTGGCATTTGAGTTCTGACTGCCATTCTGGCTCTGATTCCAGTTCCTGTTGGATTTGTCATATGGCTTTCTGCCACGCCCTTTGTCCTTGTCTTTTTTGACTGGGCCTCCTGATGACTGCTCCTTCTGCCCCCGATTGTCTCTGACTGCTTCGAATGAACAACATAATTCAAGTCGAGCAGTATCTGTGTGGTTTGTTGTCACGACAGATTATTCCTTTCTTGCTCTGTTAGGAATCTTAACTGGAACTGTCTGCGGAGATCAGGGTCCATGTTGCTGACAAATCTGTCCTTTATTAACACATCGTTCAGATCAACTGCTGCTAAAGCAGCCAGTGATGTAAACGTGCGCAAATAGTCTGAGAAGATTTGGCTCCCTTGAGTCAGTGCCATCAGGTGTTTCTTGGCCACTGATCTCTTATGAGGGTTGCCAAATTGACTGAGGAATATCCTTCTGACCATCTCATATGTGGCATCCGGTTGCTGTGCTACGACCTGGAAATAGTGTCGGTCATTGGTTTGGATGAGAGTCAGGAATACTGTGATCAGGTCCTTGTCCTTGACTCCTGGATAAGTGAACTGAAAATACCGGTCCACTGTGTCCAACCAAACTTCTGCGTCCTGTCCAGATTTGAATTCCTTAGGTGGTGTCATCTTCACCTTTGGAACCAAATTGGGTGGAGCTGGTGCTGGAACAGAATCATCGTCAGGATCTGTAAAGACTATTGGAGCATTGTCTTCTGTATACTCAATTTCTGGTTCCTTCGGTTCATTCTGAGGATCCCTATATCTGCTCATATCGGGCCTCATACGACTGATATTGTCGAAGTATCCTATCTGGTCGAATCTGGTCTGAGTGTTGTCATAACCAGCGATCCACTTGGGAACCTTGAACCGACTGTATGAATCATAGGAGCCTAAGATGTCAAAGAACCATGTTGCTGGATCTGGATTGATGGCTGGGATTTCTGGTTCTTCCTCTTCGAATACCACCATCTAAAAAACAAAACACAACACAAAAGATGCCTTCAGCTAACTGAGTGTGTGTGTTGGTATATATATAGTATATATATCTATGTTATATACATATAGTATATCTGTATGTTTCTGTACATGTAGTATATTTGTACATTATAATGAGGTAATTATGTATATATATCCACCTTCTTCCCCCCTCAAGGAAGTGTGAACATAAGGCAGTTGTCAGTTGCCCTTATACCTCATATATAGCATGCAGTCCTTATAGGAAGCAGCTGTCACAGTTTTAGGGTTGCAGCCCTACAGTTCTTGGGTTGTAGCCCTGCAGTTTTTGGGTTGTTGCCCTAAATATTGTCATGTCTGTGCTGATTACAGCATGATATATATATATATGCCAAACACGAAGTGTATCCAATATTTAGGTGACATTTTAGGGTATGTTACGTTACAGTGACCCATATCCCCCACAGTGATGTTAGGGTGTTACCTGGCATCAGTAACCCTAAAATAGGTTAAATTAAAGCAGTATAAACATTTTGCAAACATATTTAAGCAAAACTGCATTTAATTTTTCACTGTGTGTCACGTGGTTTTTTAGAGGTACGTATCACCTCTGACACACACATTTAATTTTAGGGTGTTACAGGGTGTTACAAGTGCTGCATAAATCAGGGATTATTTGTTGATAGCTGAATAATCAGATCAGCAAAAAAAATCAACCCGATTTTTTCATTTTGAAATCATGCGTGGAGCATTTTTACGCATTTCGTTACAGCCAATATGTACACCCCTATATATTACACACCTGATATCTAGGGTGTTACACGAGATATGACCATGGTCATTATGTTTTTCTGATACCTTAATAGGTATAAAATCATAATATCAAATAAAATGGGCTCGAAATTTCAATTTTGAAATTTATCGCCAACGATTTTCACCCATTTTGCCCATTTTTCGGCCATTTATTGTATTACCATAGTAATATATCTCAGTGTGTGTGGAAGCTGCAAGGTACAGAAGTACTGCAACTTACTTCACTTTTGCACATTATAATTTTCATGGCATAATAGTGAATATCTCTGAATGTCAACATCTGTGGTTGATCATAAATATGGGTTTTACTGATTTGAAACCCATGGAAGTTGATGCACTTCCTGATGATATATTAGGTGTACCAACTATAAGCGGATTAACCACTTTAGTGATATCTTATCAACCTATGATATGTTTGGGCATATGACTGTGCACTAAGAGTATATCAAAATGATATCTCTAAATTTCAAACATATCAGGACACAGCTTGATAATAATCTAAGCAGTTTAGCACAACACATGTATATGTGTGTGTGTGTCCACAACAACCTATGTCAGCTCAATATATATATGTACTGATCTGATTAGGTACATGCTTTTGTGCTGATCAATACTGAGTCAATTGTCAGAATGCAGTATAGTGGTTGTTGTTGCTCCAGCGATATGTGAGAGTGGATGGACTGTGCTCAACAGTTACCAGCTGTTATAATGAGCACAGTATTCTGCCTTCGGGTCTGGAGATATCTCCATCCAGCCCTACAGCATGTTGTTTTATCCTGTTCCCATATCTATCGCCATCTCTGACATTCCACACGCACATGTGTTTGTGGAATGGTATCTATATTATCATGCACATAATGGACATTATAGCTGATCAATTCACTCTGAGTCAGTGAATGTCATCATATACAGCAATGTCAGTGTGTGTGCAATGTGCAGTACTTGTTGATTAGTACTTTGTAAGTGTGTGTGTGTTCACTTTACACACTTACAGGAAGGTGACTTCTGGTATTACAATATTCCCAGAAAGTTTATCATGCAGGATGGTGATCAGCATACCATGTACTGAATGAATCTAGCATGATATATATCAGGTTAGGAGTTATTGTAATCCTGTTATAATTGTGAGATATATAGCTACGGGTATATATCAGGTTACAGTCAGAATGCTTTCACTTTCGGTGTTTGCGTAAGTCCCATATAAACATAAGATAGTCTCGGCTTTATGCCGGAAACCCTAAACCTGTGACACCCGTACTGTACGGAGTACTAGTACAGATAACAGGAAGTGACACACGGTGTGTCACATCCAGCACACCACCCTGGACTATTACGGAGGAAGAGTTAGGGTGGAGCAGGGTTGTTGCAGTTAGAAAACACACCATCTCAAGCGGTGGAAACAATTCTAGAGGGGGCCTGTGCTCTTGGCCAGGGCGGTCCCAAATCTCTAGCTAGCCGTGCACACAGGGAGGCATCTTGGCCTTGAAGCTGATCTAGCAGGGCTACTAGCAGTCACAGAGCAATTCTAGCCACTTTGAAAGTGGTCCACAAAGCAGAGTTCACTGTAGAAGTCGCCGTTGTCAATCTCAAAGTCCAGATTGAAGATGTCAAAAGTGTCAAAGTCCAAAGAACCAGAGTCCAGATTGTGAAGTTGTCGTCGGGGTCAGCGGGTCCAGAGTTCAGAAAGGCGGAGTCACGGAAGAAGTCCATTGCGCAATTCTGATAATCGAAGTACTGCCCGGACACCACCGCCCGTGGAGCAATCTCCGCGCCACAAAGTGCAGAGGCGGTGACGGTGTCGAGCAAAGCCATGCTCACACACATGAACAGAGCTGGCAGTGCCGCCGCCGTGAGGAGACCGCCAATTGACGGTGTCCGGACACCACCAACCCGTGGAGCGGGTGGCGGTGTGTTTACATGCAATTCCTCGTCGCCAGACTCGGAGTCAGCGACGCTGGCCGAATCATGCGTGGAAGAAATGTACGGAGGCAGGGGTGTGAAGGATTGAATTGAAACCTGTGGCTCGGGCTCGAAGAAGCCCAATTTTACAGACATGCCGTCCATAAAGGACTGCTCGAAGGGGGGTTCGTCGTCGACGAACTGCTTCGGGAAGATTAGCGCGCTCTCGCCGGTCTCGGTTGCTACTTGCGGCTCAGGCTCTGCGATGCTCTTGTCGATCACGGCGGGCGTGTCCGTGCCGAAATGAACCATGGGAAAGTGCTGCGGAGCCGGCTCAGCACCACCGGCTACCTGCTTCAGCTCACGGAGAGCCGTGCGCGCCTCGTGCACGCGGGTAGCAAGGAGAGAGGGCGGAGAAGGCTTTAAGCCCGCGTACTGTGCCCGAAGGCCAATGTTGATGTCGTCCGCGAAGGTGAAGGGCTCTTCGTCGTGACGAACAACAGGCTGATCATGCTGTCCACAAAGTCGAGCGAAGGTGGCGTCGTCCTGAGCGTCGAAGGCGGTCTGGAACGCGGAGACGATCTCGTCGTTCTCGTCGGCAGCCACCAAGTCGCACTCCGCGCATGCCATGTCGTCCGTGGGGCAACTCGCGGTGTCGTGGTAGTGTCCAGGAGGACAACGCGCGCACTCAGGGACGAAGGCGGAGGAGGCTACGTGGAAGGAGATGTTGTGGGCGGAGTTCTTCTTGTAGTGTTGCTGACTCCAATTCCCGTCGGTCTTGAGCGGGCTCGCGGCGAAGCGGAAGCTCTTCCGCGCGCCATAGCCCCCAACACGATTGCTCCGTCCATGGAACTTCCCATCGTCCCTCCTGTTGCGTTCATCCCGCCAACGTGAGGGCGGAAAGGAGACACCCCGCTTACCGTCAGGCTGCTGGCGGTGGCGGTGAGAGTCAGTGAATCCAGAGAGAGGCTCGTCGTCCTTCGCGATTGAGTCCTTTAGCGTCACGAGGGTAGAGGCGGCGGCCTCCAATTGCTTCTCGAACTCCATGATGAGGCTCTTCACGTCAACCCCACCAGAGTAAAGCATAGTCGGGGAAGTCGGAGGTGACGTCTTAGGCTGCTTCGCGCGGCCAACACCGTTCTCGCTCTCCCAAATCTCGAGGATGTGGGCGTAGATGTCCTCGAGGTCGACTTTGGCCAAGTCCACGTCGAGTCGAAGCGGCGTGGTGACCTTGTCGTACATGATGGGGTCGAGGGACGCGAGCAGCTGCTTCTTGGCCATCATGTCGTCGAGCGGACCGGAGGGCGAGTTGCGGATAGCCGTCAGGCAGGCGTCGAAGTCTTGGATTAACGGATCGGGGTCGAGCTTGGAGTCGAAGTAGATGGCACACAACTCCTCGTAGTTCCCAAGGGGTCGAAGAACTCGAGGAAGTAGCCTCTTCGTGACCTCAAGTAAAGCTCGCTTCCCATCTCGCGGCGAAGCACGTCCAGAAGCGTCCACCCAACGTCTCGCGGGTGAGTGAGGCCTCGTTAAAGATGTCAACGTCGTGAAGAGGATGGCGTTGTAGACGTTGTTGACCTCCTTGGTGGCGTCCGCCAAGTCGAAGAGGGTGTCGTTGGCGGTGTCCTTCAGCTCAAATGCCGACTGCAAAGATGTTACCAACGACGTCCACAAAACATTGCGGTCCGATTCGTCACCCCGGAATGACGCCTCCTTGGAGCCAAGAGCGTCACGAGACGTTCTTTTGATTAAATCCACGTCCCATGATGAATTTTGAACGGCCACAGCACGTGTCCGCTCAGGAGCCGTCAAATTAGCCGCTGGAGATGCAGGTGTCGGCCGATAGCGCACCCCAACGTCTCGGGAAAAAATTGTGTCCAGCCGAATCCGGTTGTGAGCCCCCATGGGAGGCGTAGCTTGCGAAGAAATACTCATGATAAAAAATCCTATAGGTGGGTACGTCGGGGTAAGGTGGCGATGGCGCGGAGAGGAGGAACTCGCGGAATTGGTGATGGCAAAAGCAGTCAAAACGTCCGTAACTGCGAAATCCCAATTGTAGAAATGCGGAAGTCAAAGAACACGTTGCGCAAGAAGTCCGCGACAAGGAGTGATCAATTCCAGTCAAAACGAAAATCCCGTGGACATCCAGAAAATCACGTAGGGTACGCTGCAGCGATAAACACAATCACTCCGTAACGACGCGTGCCTCAACCGCGAGACCTCATAGCGCAACCATCAAATGGGACCCCCAACGCCCCACCAAGCGGAGGCGCTTAGCCAATCATGCTACCAAAAGTAGTGGAAGGTGCCTGGCGCACCATAACCTGTGAGATATATAGCTACGGGTATATATCAGGTTACAGTCAGAATGCTTTCACTTTCGGTGTTTGCGTAAGTCCCATATAAACATAAGATAGTCTCGGCTTTATGCCGGAAACCCTAAACCTGTGACACCCGTACTGTACGGAGTACTAGTACAGATAACAGGAAGTGACACACGGTGTGTCACATCCAGCAATAATCTCATTCACAATAATGAGTTGCTTGTTTATTTTACATGTAGCTCCGGTGTGCATTCCATCCAGTAATCCACCATAGAACGTGCATGTGATCCGAAGAGCATCTCGGCTCCACCGGGACATGACGAGCTAATTATGGTGTTGAGATTACTTTCAGGCACCTTATGCTAACATGGGTTCTAATATAACTTAGCATGCACTGCAATATGCTTGTGCAATGTTCAATATATTGCAATATGATGCTAGTGTTCCAGTTGTTAGCGTGATCAAACTGGTATATATACTACAGCTGGTATCATGATCAAGCTGTATTGGTGATGCATGCACAATTCACAGTGTTGCAGACACTCAGTATATAATGTATATGTGGTGTAATGCTGCATGTACTCATTATATACTGCATGTTAGTGAATGCTGCAAGTGGAGTATATGTGCATGTGTGTGTGCTGCAATCATTGCAATCTCCGTACACACATATCTTGCACACTATATTGCTGCTAAGTATTCATGATCTGTCATGAAGATGTACACAACATTCATGCAGTTCAAACTCTTGATTGCAAATAAGTATACAAATTCTGACAGTGAATGATTTGAAATATCTCTGCAGTCATCAAGGTATAGTGTGGAATGCTGCAATATGGTTATCATGCGTCCATCCATAAGTATCCCTGCGAGTATACAATTATTTTGCAGAGGATATTGACGCGAGCATGTGATGCACAGATGATCGTTGCAACTATTTTGACATCGTCATCGTAAAACTGCAAGATGATTGTCGTGCGCTGCAAGTGATTTTATGCAATCGCGCGCGCTGTTGATGTAGAGCACATATTGTCGCCATATTCTCAGCACATGATACGAGTGCTGACTTGTGCGCGGATCATAAATCCGCTGATGTTTTCTGTGCTCGCATCTTATACTGCGTAATTTTCAAAGCTGCGAATAGCTTCTGCGCGTGCATGTGATCGCCGCGCATACTTCTGACTGCGAATCGCTTCTGCGCGCACATATGATTGCCGCGCATACATTTCTTACAGCTGCAAATCGCTTCTGTGCGCATATGTGACCACGGAGCATTCGTATGCCTCATGCACACCTTTTCGCACAGTGTATACGACGGTCAGCCGTATGTACGATCCTGCGAATGCGACGATTATCCTCGCGCACTCTCTTCGCTTTTGCAGCGGTATGTGCAGTATATCAAATATTCGTATTTATTCGACTGCGTCGCCAGATATGCTTTGCGCTCCGCAACCTGTAAACACAAAATTATTGATATCTACGCGTTGCACTCACACTTGAGTTCTCGTTTCTCGTGCCTGACGAGTTAGAATACCATCTGATACGGGCTGATATGCGAGCCCTTAGTATATCATATAATATAATAGAAAGTACGGTGTTATGGGACGGTAACACACGTGCAAGTTATTAGCGGGGATGAGTGCAGACTTCTGACAGAAGATACTGCTCTAGCACAACGCTAGCTCATCTATACCGAATGTCTCCCATCGCATAGATGGTACCGCCATTGGGTTGTGAACCCGAGACATTGGTTGAACGACTGGTATCGGCAGAACGAATGATGCGTTCGCCCTATGATACCCGCATGCTTGTTCCGCACATGCTAGAAGCGAAGATGATTTCTTCTCCGAACCGTTTGGTACTTCAAGATTGTATCTTGCTTCGCCATCTTCGAGTTCGACATACGAACTCTCGATGACAGGTGTCATTCAAGTCTTTCCTTGAATAAATGACAGATGATGTGACTTATCATCTCGATGACATGTACAGTCATAGTCGACCGTACTGACGACTGTCTGTCATTATAATATATGCCATGACTCGACATGACATGACATGGTATGACATGTCTGACAGGTATGACACGTATGACATGTATGACACATGTGTCATCGGTCATAACCCTGACAGTAAGTTCCGAGTTGAGTTCCGAGTTGAGCTCTGAGATGCATAAGAGCTCAGGTGTTGCCAGTTTCGGAGAAGAGAACTGAACTAAGTGCTGAAAAGTAAGATAATCTTGTAAAGAAAATAAACAGCCGAAATCGCTACCTTGTATTGAAAGCATACCCCCGAATATAGAAAGCATATTCGAATAGATAAACACCCGTAGTATCGAAATCATACTCGTGCGGTCGTTAAACATATAGTATAGGATAATTAAGAAGATATGAAGATATGAAGATAGAAGAGCTGGAGAGTGGAGTCTCCCACACTAAGACACCGAAGAATTAATATGCAAACTTGTATTGTGTTCGGCATACAATGGTATACCGAACTCAACACTCGTTGCACTATCCCGCTTGTTCACGGGTTGTCTACGGGTATCACACTATTAATTTCATTTGCCTACGGGCAGATGACCCTTAAAATCATTTGCTTATGCGCAGACTACCATTAAAATCATTTGCCTACGCGCATACTACCATATATGGCATTTTCCTACGCGCACTATACATTAAAACCTTCTAAGACGATATCCCCAAATTGTGGGTATCCCTTCATTCACAATCGAGTTCCGGAGTTAAAAAGAAATTGAAGTATGTCCAGTTCATATACTTATTTGGGCAATTCATGCCAAATTCTAACCTTAGTATCTTGGAGGCTTTTAACGCGACAAAAGCGATACGTTGTGTCGGTATGTATAGATATGTAATACGATATTGTAGACCTCTCGTCAACATATCGACTCGTGCCCGTGCACGCACACAAAATTCTCTACTTCTTTTTTTTACTCATTTTGTGGATGAAGGGCAATACCATATTTTGTATCGATGGCATTTCGCCGCCGGACACCAAAGAATGGTATCGAACTATCGATGATCAGCGGTACGAGTGGTCGTTTGTGCATTTCCACGCCATATACTTGATACTGTATATCAATTAATAGATAACTCACATAGATCGCTACCGAGCCTTGATGTAATTTCGATATAACGGCTCAACCGCAAGCACTTGCGATATCAGACAACTTTTGGTCGGCGTGCTCAAAAGCTTTTCCGATTCACGCATTCTTTATGTTTGAAATAGCATTCCATTTCCCTCTACCTAGGAATAAGGTCGTGAAATTTGTTCGACACAAGTTTGTCGACACATACCTAGCCTTGAATTTGTAGTCGATTTTGAGTGGGCTTTGCGGGCATCTGGGATTTACAAGTAAATCCGGTGTTCTTACCGAGAGTTTTCACATGCAAATTTCATTGCTGCCTGATCCTCACTCTCATTTTGTTTCGGCAGTTTTCTTTTCTCCTCAAGTCAACATCCCGATACTACCTCCTATCCTCATATTTGCTGTGTGACCTACTCACCAAACTTGTCGGGTGCACGCTGCTCCCAAATGGTCGACCACACCGCGTCAGGCTCATCTGCAGTACCACTAAACGGTACGTCACCCCACCGTCCCGCCGTGACACCCCACGAGCCTCGCACCATTTCCGTTAATAGCTGATCGCTTGACCATATCGCAACGCCGTTCAAAATGAGCGCGTCACTCCGCCATCCCGCTTCCAGCCAGTTCCGCAACGCCCTGACGGCAACATCGGGTTCGGCAAGCAATAGTCTCTGGCCTGAACCGTTCTCGCCGTCAAGAGCTGACCCGAGGTCAATAATATCCCCGTGTGGTAACGAACGTGGAGATGTAGAACCCTCCTTTGGCTCGAGCAGCAGTATGCAAAGCGGATCCCCTGAACGACAAGGTCCACCCACGATGACATGGCAGCGCTCAGCACCCGCTTCACGAAGACGTATGACTGTTGGGTCGGCCGGTGCTTCGGTGGCAGCACGCGCCACATTAGCGGCTACCAGGGCGTCGCTTCCATCGGCGCCACCTACACGTTCAGAGTGCAGGATAATGAATACTGCCTTGTGCCAATGTTGCGTCACTCTTGCTCGAATAACCGCTGCCATCATATTTGCTCGACCCCTCAGGGCTTCCCGAGCTGACGTGAGCGCGAGGGCGCGCGTGTCAGTTTCGTCAGCTTGCGCTGGGGTCTGCAGGATGAGACCACCAGGTCTGAAGCAGGACCTCACTCGTAACAATATTTCGGGAGGTGTGTTTTCAGGAATGGCATCTCGGCGATATCTAGGGTTGGTACTGACCGACCTTAACCAAAGAAGCCGGTCAAGAGGATCCAGCTTGAAACGCCACGATTCACGGCAAATCTGACACTCGGTATCCCTGTTTAGGCGTTGCCAACGGGTAAGACATTTTTTGTGAACGAAGCGCGCTGAACCGGAGCACTGACAGGGCTCCACAAAGTCCTCCGCCATGTCCTCGCTTAAGCAGAAACGACACTGTGGTGTAGCGTCGGCGGATGAGGACTCCTCCGAGGTAGCAACGTACTGGTCTTCTGCGTCCTGCTGTTTGGATGCAAGGTTCATAGCTATACACTGGACACCCGCGAGTTCTGGACACCCTGTTTTCGGTTCACTTGGTGGATAACGCAGCAGTCAAGCGGACTGAGTGAAGTGACGTGTAGACGCGGCGCTATGATAGTGCAAGTCCGTACACAAGATCGTCAAGGAAACCCAAGGTAGGGAAGCCAGCATCAATAGTTGGCAAGTTGTATTCACCTCCTTCTGTTACGGTTGCTGCGCTTGTGACCGGAGCCCTCAAGTTGCAGAATATGATTCAACACTCGTTTTGCCTTCTCTTCCCACGTTCATCAATCATTTAACCATGAATATTCACGTCTTGAAAATATCAGACCATCATAATTTACGATATCTGGGCGCCAGCGCAGGCGAGGCGAGGGAGAGACAACAGACATCGTGAGACTCTCACCGCACCGCACCGCTCGGCTGGTCATTAAATTTTAAATCGCACCGAAGGTGCATCTATTCCTCCCATCCCTGGACGGCAAAAAAAAACCCTCACCTGCGTAGACTTACTCTCAACTCTGGGCTGAAACCAGAGCCTCGGTTTTTCATTCAAGATTTTTTTTTTGTACTAGGTTTACGAGCTGCATTCCATTCTGGTCGTGTCGAAAATCATGATCGACCGCGCGGCGGCCACAGCTCGAAAACTGGAAAACCGGAGTGTAGTCAAATACTAGGCGCTGTCGATCACAAATATGCGATCTCCACTAGGCGTCGATCTTTTTGGACAGCGCGATTATTTACCATGCGATGTTAACATGGATATCGCCATTACATCATCTGACCGCAGGATCATGTGCGCGACAGTGCTTCGCTTTTTGCTTCCCAGCATGCCATGCCATAACGCGTGGGTGGCGTCGCGGTACATACACGCGACTGCAGTGGCACTGTCATCGTTAGCGTCTGGCGATCGTGAGATCGAAAATTCGACTGTATCGCCCGTTGGGATTCGAGCTTTGCTGCTGCTGCTGCTGATTGACTAAGGTAAGGTAAGGTAAGGTAAGGTAATTTGGTTTGGGTGAAGATTATAAAGGTCAGAGGTATAATAGGGGGTACGTGAACATACAGGTGGGGAAAAATCCAAATTTTGCATGTTACACATCAAATTGTGATTGAACGCGTGTGGTGCAATAAGGAATGTTGTCAAGTATTGAATAACAAGAGTTTAGAAAAGCAAGCGGCATTGGCAATTAAAATGTAATGAACACAAGGATATTAATTGGGATACTTACAGAATCAAGATATTGATATGTCTGTCCAACCATATTGACACTGTTAATATTAAAGGTCAGGTCGAATATAATTTGGAAGCATAATTGGAATGTATTGTTATTAATTAAATCAAAGTACTGAATAAAGGAATAGTTTAGTTGTAATCTCAAATTTAAGGGCACATTAACAATAACAAGCAAGATAAATAGTTGGGACAGTTGAAGACATTTGAAGCAATAAAAGGAAAAAGATGCATAAAAAACCGGTTCCATCGGCCACATCAAATTATTTGTACAAGTGGCTTCACTCCCTAAGGAAAGCACTCCGAATGTTGGAAACAGTTGAGAAGGAAGAGGACTTGGAAGCAATAGAATGTCTCATAAGCACTATACCGTGTGACAACCTTCTTAGGAAAACACAAGAATCGGCTGAGGAACGTGGAGCAATAGACTTGAGGATAGACTACCCCTAGTTAATAGATAGTTTGAAACACATATAGGGTAGAATATTCTATATATCCGTGTTTTAATACTATCGCTGTACGCAAAAATATGAGGCTCAAACGGTGATAATATGTCTGTAAAAAGATATCACATATGAGAGTCTGAGAGTCTAAGTAGCTTATGCTACGTGCGCTGTGTAAGTCTGTACAAGTACGGCTACGGTGATGCTCGAGTACTCTAACACGTGGCTCGCAGTCTCTGTCGCTATGACTCGCGGTCTCGAGCCGAAGAATAATGCAGTCATCTGTCACATGCATCGAGGAATGTCATACAGGGGGCAGTACGGTATATCTACAGTAAAACGCGGTATATAAGAACATGGACCTATAAGAAGCTAGCCGCTAGGTTTTAGGCTACTAGCCGTTGAAAGTGTAATGAAATGTCATATTAAATATGGAAAGTCGTTTAAGAAACCAGCCGCTAGCGTTTTTGCACCGGCTTCTTATAGACCGCGTTTTACTGTAGTCCCCCGTGACACCACCACATTCTGTGGATGTGTGTGGCAGTGGCATGATAATGTCAGACAAGCAATATATCATAATACTCAGAAACGGAGCCAGCAGAGAATAGCATATCAGGCATTTGCATTGGCAAGAACTGGTCCTACTGGTGCCTCCGGGTCTTTAGAAATAGACATGCTCGCAGAGGCCCACCTTCCCTCGCCTCGGGTCACCCTATCAAGTTCTGCCGCTGCAGTGATGCTAATACAATCTGATCTTGTCGTTGCTGTTGTTGTAGTTGTTGCTGCTGGGCATGCAGCTTCTGTGCTTCAGCTGCTCGTAGCTTCTCAACCAGCTTAACACGCCGGTCCTTAATATCCAATAGGCGGGCAGTGAACTTGTCAATAATGGGAACCCCGTGTTTGGTGATAGGAAGGGCTTTTGTGAAAATGTCAGACTGATTGTCATCAGTCGGAATCCAGACCGGTGTAAACTTCCTGAGGGGTCCCTGACACCAGTTCCTAACCGCGTGGTACCGAAGAACCGAACCGCAATGTGTTTGAGCTTAGAAGAGAGTGCCCGCTGAGTGACTAGAGTCTGAACTGCTGAGTTATCTACATTGATGGTGATGGGCTCAGCTGAGGGAAAGAACTCTGTCAGTGTGTTATAGATGGCCAGGGCGGAGGTGCAGGCCTCTGACATGGCAACATACTCTGCCTCTGTAGAGTGAAGGGCAGTGCATGACTTCTGCTTCTTTGACCACCAGTCAATGAGCATACCGTGAAAGTAGAGACAGTAGCCGGAAACTGAGTTCCGTGTGGCAGTGTCTCCTGCATGGTCTGAGTCACAGAACGCGGTGAGCTGGGGTGCTGTAGAGTCAATAGTCATACCAAGTGTGTACTCTCTGGTGGAATAGGCATAGTGGAGGATCCGCTTGGCAGCGGTGAGGGCTTCAACTGTGGGCTGGTGGCAGAACTGAGCCAGATATGTGACGTGGTAATATATGTCGGGTCTGACTGTTCTGGCTAACCAGAGCAGAGAGTAGATCAAGGATCTGAGGGGTGTCTCAATGGACCTGTCAATGGTATCAGGTGGGGGAATGGGTAGGGAGAGACCCTCTGCCATCGGTGATCGAGGTGGCTGCTTATCCGTGTCTATGCTGAACTTAGCACACAGATCTGTGATGCTCCGCTCGTGTGAAAGCTCAATCCTGGTCGGGTATGACTCTCCTGTAGGAAGTGTCTCAGTCTGAACATCAACTCTGAGCTGGAGGAACTGGTTGAGGACACCAGAGTAGGTGGCCTGAAATGTGGACATGATGTCAGTGTGAAAGCGGGCTCTGGACAGCTCATCGGCACAAGCCACAATGAAGTCATCAACATAGATGAGGACTATGAAGAGCTGAGTGTCAATCCAGCCGATGTATAGGCACTCGTCATATGTGGACCTGCTGAGTGTAGGGTAGCGGTCTGTCATGAATCTGTGTGCGGTCTCTGACCAGAGTCTGCCTGAGGTCCGATGTCCGTAGAGTGCCTTCTTCATATAGGCACCTACATATCCTTTGGGATGAATGTACCCCTTCGGAAACCTGACATAGTACCGCTCATCCTCAGGTATTAGAGCCTGGAGGAAAGCCTGAGAGACATCATAGTGGTATGGCATGAGTCTGTGTTTCAGGCAGAGCGCTAGTAGGAGTCTGAAGGTGGTGAGCTGAGGTGTAGGGGCAAAGGTCTCCGCCTCCTCATAGAAGGTACGGTCCATGTCTCCTCTGGTGGTGCATCTGGCCTTGAACTTGTCAAGGGAGCCGTCTGTCAGCTTCTTGAGCTTAAAGACAAACTTACTGGGGAGGACGGTGGAGCCTGGAGGGAAGGCGGTGACTGGATCGGCCCTGTCTGGCTGAAGTATGCCGTCAATTTCTGACTGAATGGCTTTGTGCCACTGTCTCCAATTAGGGCTGAGCCGAGCCTGTCTGTATGTGGCAGGGTCTGGCTCGTCCATGAAGGCATCACTCGGGAAGTCTGCGGGGTCCGAGTCTGCATCCCTGAGGGCAAGGAGCATGGCCTTCTGGTCTGGGGAGATGATGACAGCATCGGTGTCTGCATACTGGGTGGAGTGTGAGTCAGCAGAGTCGAAGTACACCTGGTATCTGTGCTGGACCTGAGGCTTATGGTCTACAGACACGATGACTGCAGGGTGATACTTCTGTCGGTCAGCTGGCTTAGCCGAGCACATAGCAAAACACGGGTAAAAGACATTAGGTGCCCCATGTTTGTGTCTGTGCTTGAGAAAGCTGATGAGAGTGGCATAGTGGCTTTTGGCCAGCTGGAGATAGTGTATGAGCTTTACCCAGACTGGATGTCTGAGTTTAGCACACTGGACCTTGACATAGGCAAAGGTCTCTGACTCGTGGGTGCTGCATGCAAGCTCGAGGATGTCGGGGGAGGAGAGGGCTGTGGGGCGTCGGATGGGGTACAGCTTCTTTGTGAAGATAGCTGTGGAGGCGGGATCAACCAGAGTGTTGTGTGTGTTGGCAAGTGTCTTAGCCATGAGAGCAGGGTCAGTGACAAACGTAGGCCTAGAGAGAGCCTTGAGTTTTCCTTTCACTGTGTCAAGGCATAGATAGTTGCCAGGTGTGAGATTCCCGACATAGCGGTAGGGCTTGCTCTTAGGCTGTAGCTTAGCCGAAGTGTCAGCTTTAGCTCCTGCCTTAGAGCGCTGTGCGGGGTCCTGCCAGACATTGCACTCGGACCAGAAGGGCCGGAGCTCGGTGTAGTCGAAGTGACGGCCGGTGTATCTGAGGTGAGGTGTGTCCATTCCAATGTGCCTGTTAGGCATAACATTGAGGACTGTGTTAATGGCATGGAGTGCAGCAAGAGGCCATGTGTACAGCGGGGCATCATATGTGCGCATGGTGCTGTTCATGATCTTCTGCATGTCTCTCCAGAGCACCTCAATCTGAGCCTGGAACTCGTGCATGTATGGCGGACCGGTCTCATGACGCATGCGGTACTGTCGGAGGAGTGTCTTCATCTCCTCCGATGTGTACTCTGTGGCACAGTCTGTGTGGAATGTGATGGTCTCTGGTGTGAAGCCGTGGGACTGAATGTCATCAAGGACAGTCTGGAGGTGGAAGTGTTGGCCTCCCTTAGAAGGTGAGGCATACCCGAAGGCCTTTTTAGTGACGGGGCACTTAAAGGCACTGATGAAGACTGACTCGTCGTAGCCAGGGGGTTTGCATGGGCCCCAAATGTCAGCAAATATGTGCTGAAATGGCTTGGACTGTTCCCATTTGACAGGCCGGTGGCTGGCTGGCAAAGCCGGAGGTGGTCTGCGGTTGGCTCTGTCAAATACATTAAAGGGTCCTGGGCGCTTGGCATTCCAGGTGTTGCAATGAGCACACCCGTAGCCTGACAGGATAGTCCTGAGTGTCTTCATGGAGAGGTGTCGTCTGGGCACTGCAAACTGAAGCCCCTGTGAGAAGAGGTGAGCAATGTACTGGTGTGAGTAGTGGCCCAGACAGGCATGGAGGTACTGATGAGGGTCAATCCTGGGGACTGTGGTGGCATCCTTGAAAAGGATGATGGTGTCGAACGGAGCCCCCTGGATGAAGACACGGTCAGCACCGCCCTCCTCTCCTGCATCTGTGAGGTCCTGGGGGGAGTAGGTACCAGCTCGAGGGCGGGAGAAGAAGCCGGGTGTGCCTGCTGGGATGGTGGCTATCTCCTGAAAGTGATAGGTGAGTGGCCACCAGGCTGCAGATGGTGACTTCCGAAGACACACCGTGTATGAGGTGTTATTAGGGTCTAACCAGAAGTCCTCTAGCATCTTCATCAACATCCTTTGGATGATGGAGTTGATGAAGGGCGGGTTGGCCCAGAAAGAGCGCCCGCACCAGACATGATCCTCAGCAGGGTCCTCGAGGGAGTAGTAGTGCTGGCACTGTGTGTTACCCCGTGGGTAGGGGAAGCCGTCCGTGTAGAGGTCTGTGTCACAATAGCCATGTGGACTGTGCTGAGCAAACTCTCTGTAGGCGGACCTAGCAACCATCCAGTCGACTGTGCCCTTCTCTGCAAGCTCCGAAGGGGCAGGCTGCAGGAGGGGTCTCCTCTGTGCTATGGAGTGGGCAGATGGGGTGGCTCGCCAGCTGCTGGGGTGTACAACATAGTCTCTGCCAGTGTCATAGAGGTCAAAGAGAGAAGCACCGTGGTGCCATGTGAGGTCGATGAAGTCGGGGGAGCGGGCCCCGTGTCTGAGCATCTGGCGGACTGAGAGGAGGTTTGGGGCATTTGGATCATAGAAGGCTTGGAGAAAGGGGAGTGTGATCCAAGTGCCGTCGGTGTACTGGAAATCAATCAGAGTGGAGACTTACGGCTTACGGTAAAATACGTTACGGCGATTCAAAATCGCCGTATTCCGTAGATACGGTGTATTTACGGCGTATTTACGGGTATTACGGTGATATTACGGTGAAAGTGGGCAATTTAACGATTCACCTATTTCGCTCATATATAGGCTGAATTTAGGCCGAATTTCATGTTTTTGGCTCATACACAAGCGTAATTTTAGCTCATATATAGGCTGAATTTCAACACATATACAGGCTCATATATATACCAAATTTCGGCGCATAATACATAGGCTGAATTCGTGATCATCCATATGCTGAATTTCAGCTCATACATAGGTTGGATTCGTGATCATATATAGGCTGAATTTCAGCTCATATATAGTCTGAATTTCAGCTCATATACAGGCTGAATTTCAGCACATATTTAGGCTCATATATAGGCTGAATTTCAGCACATATATAGGCTCATATATAGTTTGAATTTCAGTACATATATAGGCTCATATATAGGCTGAATTTCAGCACACATATAGGCTGAATTTCAGCACATGTATAGGCTCATGTATAGGCTGAATTTCAGCACATACATAGGCTCATGTATAGGCTGAATTTCAGCACATATATAGGCACATATATAGGCTGAATTTCAGCACATATATAGGCACATATATAGGCTTGATCAGATCAGCGGCTATGAGCGCTGCATCCTTTGTTTCACCAGAAACTAGCAAGGAATGTACAAAAAGGCATCCAGTAGGGGAAACGCATGTTCCATTCAAAAGCTTCTCATGTGTACAGTCCTCCCAGCCGTCATAACAGACAGTGCCGCCGGTTTTCTTGGCGCCGGTGATGAGCTTATCCACACGCTGAGTCAATTCTTGATGGACTTTTGGTGCTAGCGTCTTGGCATATGAAGTGGAGTGTGGGGGCTTGTAAGAAGGCCCATAAAGCGCAATCTCCTTCAAGGCAGCTTGGAAATGTTTATTATCCAGAGCCTTAGGAGGGATACCGGCCGACATAAGCCCTTTCGCAAGTTTGATATTGACCTTGCGTCGCTTCTTACTCTTGAGGGTAGTTTGCGTCGGTTGCGCATCTAAAAGTTGCGAGGCTTCACCAGAACGCGAACGTGCAGACGCACTCATCAATACAGAATTAATACTGCACGATACTACCGTCGGTCTGCTTTCAGAGTCCTGGGCATCTGCGATGTTCTCAACTTCTGACTCAGCAATAATACGCGCTTTCTCACGTTGATCCAGGGCTTCTTTCTTGCGTTTTTCGCAGTGACAATCTCGGGAAGCTTCAAACGCCACTCTGGATCTGGAAATAAGCATGGCGTGACCCCAGCGCTCTTCGCGGCCTCTCCACCAAGAATGTGGCCAGATACTCGCGTCACCGACATCCAGCGAGACAGGTTACATTGCGAGCATCTAAAAAAAGAGTTGGGACCTTTCTTCTCAGTGACGACACCTGTATCCCAAACAGTGGCTTTCGCTGCTGGGCGCTGCGTGTTTTCGTTGCGGGATTGGGAAGGAGTTGCGTCCACTTCTGAAGTGCAAGTAGCCGTCTCAGGTAGTGCCAGGAATGCTGCTGCGATACACAACGGAAAAAAGGGTGTGTCGTTGAGAGGTGCATGGCGATCGTAGTTGCGAGACCGCTGTGTCCCAAGGAGTAGAGGGAGGCTGCGGTTTCCGCTCCCGGTCGTATGCAGAGGAGGTGCATACTGCAACGAAGGAGGTTTGAACGAAGGGCTTAACACACTGAGGTGCCTGCCGGAGGAAGGGAATAATGCGTCTTGCGAGCATCATGATCACGAACTTTTGCGTACAGGCGGCGGCAGTGAAGCACGTTTGAAGGAATGAAGTTTTCACTATCAACGAGCAGTTGTCAAATTCGAAATTAATCGCGCGAAAACCTTAAATCCAGCGGGGGATTAGGGTTCTTCAGTCGGTACCGTAAAGGCTGAAGCACCCTAACCGTAAATACGGTAATTTGGCTCTAGCAAAAAATACAGGGTCCTCGACAGTGCACTACGGCGTAAATACACCGTAGTTACGTCGTAAGTCTCCTCTCTGAAATCAATGGAGGCTGTGCCGACACTGTGAGGCCTGTAATGCTGATCAGAGGCTGTGGTCATGCTGGAGGTGCACGGGGACAACTCAGTGAAGAGCTCCCTGTTGTTCAGGAGGAGATGTGAGGCTCCTGAATCTACAAGGAGGTGTCCGTGCGTGTTGGAGGCACGGCGGCCTTTCCCAAGCAGGGGGAGGAAGACCGGTGTGCCGTGGGGACAGTGCGGGGCACTGTCGGTGCAGCTGAGGTCTCTCCCCACGGCGCTGCAACCGCAGGGTCGTAGACCTCAATGCTGATCCCAGGGGCCCAAATGGTGGTCATCAAAGACCTCAAACTGGGCCCAATCCTCATCAGGGTCATCGGTGCAATATGAGGGGTGAGTCAGGCTGTAGTTCTCCAGGAACTGATTAAGCTGATGGAAGGAGGGAGATGGCATAACTGAGAAATCCCACTGAGAGTGCTCTGGGGAGTGTGAGCTATTTGGCCGTGGCCGAGGTGTGTCAGTGCGGATCGAGGTGTCTGCCATGAACTGCTTCCACTTAGTAGTGGTCTCCGAGGTGTCCTCCTGAGATTCAGGGATAGGAGGGAAGTGGAAATCCGGTGTGACGGCACAGGCCTGCACTGTGGACGGGACCGGGGGCTGCATGTGTGTGTCTGAGGTAGCAGCCAGCCGGTCAGTGTCCACCAATGCAGGCAGGGTGCCCGCTGTAGCCCGTGTAGTTGCCCTATCGGCAGTGGGCTGAGCAGGCACCGTACCGTCAGTGTCGGATACTGGAGGAGGAGGAGGAGGAGGAGGTGTGTGTTGGGGCGGATAGCCCTCGGTGTCTGACTCGGAGCCTGAGTCGGAGACATCGGCCCACAGGCCAATACTCTCAAGCCCGGGGTATGTACACTCCAAGGGGGCTAGGGAGCTGTCAGGGGCACCGAGTGTAGGCGGTTGCTCGGAGGCCACTGTAGTGTCGGCCCCGAGAGCTGTGCTGAGAGATGTAAAACCCCTTCCTTAGACCCCATAGAACAGCCTAGAAACCCCTGATACCGCCCTCACGGCCATCGGCAGTGGGGAAAGCTCCTCCAAATAGCGCTTTCAGCAGCCTCTGGACGTTTCTGGCAGTTTCTCTAGCACCTTCTGGTATCCTCCAGCAGTACCTTGACTGGAGCATTTTGGGACCTACGGAGCACAAATATCGTCTGGAGCCTTACTGGACCCCTGTATTGGACCTGGCACACCTCCTTTCGCAGTTGCTTGACTCTTGCTCGCGCTCCTAGGCACTCAAAAATCGTGTCGCGGAGCCCTGGCGAAATTTTGAGTTCGCTGGTGTATGGCAGTTCCTCCACAAGAATACAGAAGAGCGTGGTGGAAGCAGGGACCTCTGAAGTGGGTATTTCCTCCAGATCCTACCTACCCACCAGCAGGCGCTTTCTGGCAGAGCGGCCCTCCTTCCCCTTCTTCCTCTGACGACGAAGCGGAGGACAGCGACTGAACGCCTGGACAGAGTCACACTGGCTATCCCACCAGCACACTACGACCGCGAGTACCCAACATTAAGGGTGCCGCAGACGGCACAGCACCTTTTGTGGTGCAGACGGACGCCAGTGGCATCGCTCTTGGGGGAGTGCTGATGCAAGACAACGGAGATGGTCTCGGCCTGCGCGTGATAGCATACGAGAGCCGTCAGTTCTCAGCTGCTGAGCAGAACTACCACACTGGCGAGCGAGAACTGGGCGCCCTGCACCACTGTACCACCGTCACCTGGCGGCATTACCTCATCTTCACCAACTTCCGCATCCAGGGCGATCACCGTCCCCTTGAATGGCTGATGGAACCTGGGAGAGAGCTCAGCCGCAGGCAGGCGCGCTGGTACATGGATCTGGTGGAGGTGGGAGTCCCGCGCATGGAGTACATCAAGGGGGCACTGCTGCTGGTACCAGACGCCTTGTCCAGAAGACCTGACTTCAAGGACAAGGACGTTCGAGAAGGGTTGAAGGAAGCAGGAGTGATCGACCCCACCTCTGACCTGCCGAAGGACCCTCTGGCATCGCTGGAGTCTGAATGCTTCACCAGTTCACCACCCGCGGCTCATCCCCAATGGGCCCAGACGGTTGATTCTTGGCTTTCAGCAGTGGAAACCCTCTCTGTGGCGGAGCAGGCCATAGACCTGGGGGAGACCATCGCTCTCGTTAATCCGAAGCTCTATGAAGGGGCGAAGGGAGATGGCCTCGACTTCGACATGCCTGACTGGCCTGAAGCCAAAAGCGCGAAGCCGGCAGAAACTCCACGCGAACCCCCTGACCGAGCTCCACCTCAGATAAGGATAACGAGGAGCATGGCACGAGCTGGGAAAGCTTCTGCGACCCCAGCGCCTCCACAGTCAGTGTCGCCGAAGATGCGAGCGCCTACATCACGAGCTGATACACCGGCGGCGTCCACTGACAAGCCGCCAGTGAGCTCACCACACCCTCAGAAGACGCCCCAGCAGTCAGTTTCACCCTCGATCCTTCCCCCACAGAAGCGACAAGCTCGTCCCCCAGAGGACTCGCAGAATTGGCGTGTTCGCGCAGAGTACTCCTCGAAGTACGTCGAGAAGTTTGGACCCTTCGACGTGGACGCCTGTTGTGACCTTGGCGGCCGTAACAGACAGGCAGATCGATTTTGGACAAACTGCCTTTCTGAGAAATGGAGGGGTCTTCGGGTTTGGTGCAATCCCCCGTATAACTCCAAACACATCACTGTGGAGGCAATTCTGAACAAGTACATCGCAGAATGGAAGGCGGACCCGGAGAACACCTCTGCGGTCTTTGTCCTGCCAGACCACCAGTCCAAGCTCCCCGCGTGGCGCAAGCTATTCAGGAAGGCTAATATGCAAATCGTAGAGGTTGTCCCTACTCACGACGACAAGGGCGAGCCTAATCAGTTCTTCGAGAACCCAGATGGGAAGGCTTTCGACCTCCGCTGGCCTGTATTGATAGTGCACGCCCCTCCTGCCAAACCTCAGCCAGCACGCGTGAGACATCCGAGGACGACTCCCGCTGTGATAAGGACGGGTGAAGCGGCAGACTTCAGAGACACAGTCTCCCAGCAGTCAGACTCGAAGTTCCTGCGTGCACTGAAAGCAGAGTACACCCGAGAGGGGTCACTCCGTTCACTGCGAGAGAAAGTAAAAGCAGCGCCGCATCAATGCCTACAGGACTTCAGGTTGGTGGGTGAGGTAGTTTGGAGAACCGCAGCAGGAAGGTATCAGTTGGTGCTGGGGGAGGATTCTCCACTTCGGGAGGTAGTGATTCGTCATGCCCATGAGTCATTGTCCTCAGGTCACACTGGAAGAGACAAAACTCTGGAAAGAGTGCTGCGCCGTTTCTATTGGCGTGGTGCTGCAGAGGACGTAGGCACCTGGGTAGCGTCCTGCGCAGTGTGCCAATCAGTGAGACCGCGGGGAACTTACCCAGATGGGCTGCTGAATCCTCACAGCATCCCGAACAGACCATGGCAAGATGTCGCAGTGGACTTCGTCACCGGCTTGCCAGTATCAGAGAGAGGTAACGATGCCTTCGTGGCCTTCACGTGCAAGCTGACAAAGATGGTCCACGTCGTACCAATGAACTTCGGGGACAGCTCTGCGGCTGTAGTGGCCAGAATCTACTTTGACTCGGTGTGGCGCTTACATGGCGCGCCTATGAAGATCGTCTCTGACCGCGATCCGCGGTTTCAGGATGCCTTCTGGCAGGAACTCATGAGGCTAATGGGTGTAAAAGTGGCTCGCACTACGCCGTACAACCCTAGGTCTGACGGCCAGGCGGAACACAGCAACAGAGTTATTGAGGACATGCTCAGGTCCTTCGTAGACGCCAATGTGGAGGACTGGGACTTGTACACCACTAACGTGGAGTTTGCAATCAATGACTCCAGAAGTGAGTCTACTGGCTTCACACCATTTGAGCTGGTGTTTGGGTTCTCGCCGCTGTCACAGTTGGACCTTTTCCTAGAGGCCGCACAGTCCACCGCTGGGCGACGAACAGGGGGAGTAGGTACCGCACACGAAGTGGCCGCGAAATTTTCGTCGCAGCTGCGGGACGCTAGACAGCGGTTGGAGCTGGCTCAACAGCGACAGCGCGAGCAGTTTGATCGCAGGCACGGACAGCGAGAGTATGCTGTTGGAGATCTGGTCTGGATAGAAGCGAAACACCTTACAGAGAAGGTGATGGATCGCTCCATCTGTAGGAAGTTGACCAAACGCTGGCACGGACCAGTTCCTGTGACCGAACGCTTCTTCAGTGATATGCAGATGACCATGCCAGAGGCCGACAGGGGAGCCCCAGTAGCCTACCGCCTACGCCTCCCTCCTCACTGGCGGATACATGACGTGTTCGCTCAACACCGCCTCAAGCCGTACACCAGCGGTCAAGACGCTTTCGCCGCACGTGATCACCTGGCAGTACCTGAAGAGGTGGTAGTAGACGGTCAGAAGGAAGCACATGTTGAGCGCATCCTTGCACGCCGAGTACGGTCTGTTCGAGGAAAAGAGGTGGAAGAATGGAAAGTTCGCTGGACTGGCTACTCCAAAGCTCATGACCAATGGAGGACGCGTGACAAACTCGAACGCGGAGGTCCACTTCAACAGCTTCGTGAATTTGAACAAGCGAGAGTGCGCATGGAAGCACAAGTTCGCGACGAAGCCACTCGGCGACGTGAGCAACGTGGCCGTCACTCTGCTCAAGCTGGGATGACACTGGCTCACCTCATCACTAATCCCTGCGATGAGCTGGACCAGCTCGAACAGATGGAACAGGATACCCCTCTGCCGTGGGAACGTCAAGAACGCACAGAGGATGGGTCGTTGGCACTGGTGACAGAGCTACTGGCGATCCAGACGGAAGAACCCGCATGCCCAGAATTCTTGTACTTTTCAGTGGTACCGGATCGGTGGAAAGAGAATTCCTAAATTGCTTCCCCTCCGCTTCCGTGGTGACCCTCGACTCCGAACACATCTGGCATCCCACACACGTGCAAGACATCCTACAGTGGGACTACAAACAATACCCGCCGGGATTCTTCGATGTCGTTTGGGCCAGTCCCCCCTGCAGACAGTACAGTCAAGCGCGCACCACTGGAGGACCCCCTGATCTTCCCCAGGCTGACAAAATCGTACGACGAGCATTGCAGATCATTGACTACTTGGAGCCAAAACATTGGTTCATGGAGAACCCCAGAGGTCGCTTCCCCAACGCGCTGCGGCTTCATGATGCGCCATGATGCGCCAACTTCCTCCCCCGCTGGTGTGTACCTACTGCATGTACGGTACGCAGTACATGAAGCCCACCTGCATATGGACGAACTCAGCACCACTCACGCCCCTGCTACGCTGTACTGCTTCGACACCGTGTGCGTGCAGATGGGCAACCGGTGCTCATCCAGAGACTGCTCAGCTGGGACCTCATCCGCAGCAGACTGGAGCGGGCCAATCCGCGAGCGTATATCCCGTGCCAGCGCCCCTGCTGCGACAACTTTTCCGACATTTACGCCTCCGCAAGACTGAAGACCCGCATCTGGAATTCGGCGTTCAGTTCTGAATGCGTAATCGACTGTTCCCCGTTCCCCCCCGTTGCGGAGCGCTCGTGTAACAAAGACGACACGTCACGATCCCCGTTCATGCATCGCCTGAGAGCGTGCTCATAACGATGGTGATGATCCGCGATCCGCGTTCTCGTTTCGCTTTGGATCGTAAACCGTCATCGGAAATCCCGAACGCACTGCACCGTTTCTTCGCGTTCCAGTAATCGATGACATCAGAAATGTCAATGACATCAGATGTCAGCAGAAATGTCACTGGCGCGCCATGGCGCATGGACACAGTATCGTGAGCTCTTGACTTCCCATTTAGTCTTACGTGCGTCTCCGAAGTTTGAAAGCACGGAGCCGAAAACCACACTGCAAACTCTGATTAGATCAGCCTAAATAATTTGATTGTATTGTGTTGCTAGTATAAAATAGTTTCTGATATTTTCGCGTACCGTATATTTTCCGCAGGTGGTTGGTCATTGCGTGGTCGCCGCAAGCAAGATGCGTTTGGTGTTTACGTAACCCACACACCCACGCACTTTGTCGCTTGCCCAAAACTATGATTTACCCCATAATTTTCGAACGAAATTTTGAGAGTAGATCCCGCCTGCGCACCTATTTTCCTTTCGTAATTCACTTACAGTGTTCGCAATTTGAAGTCCATGAGCACGTTTGAAAATGGTCCATGGCCGTTGGTCACCCACGGAATGAGCGGACACCATTCCCGCCAGGTGCGCTCACAACCTTTTAGCATGATCGGAAAGGTGCATCTACCTGCGCACCTTGATTCATTGTGATATCCTGAAGGGCAGGTGAGTTGGTATAGGGACGCTCGACATTTGATGTGGGGCTAGGAGCTCCCACGTTACGTGATGATTAAGTGATTTTTAAGTACTTGTTTTGTGTGCGTTATCTGCCTTTAGGCTAGCTAGTTGGAAAAATGTGCTTTCAAATTGAATTCTTCGATAGAATTTTACAAGTGTGTGTGCCTGTTTGCATGTTTTTACTGGATCGTGAAAAACTGGGCCTTTTCAGCTTCTAAAAAGGCCCAGTCTAAGTTCCAAGTGTCGCAACTCAAAATTGCATAACAACCGCCCCATGGCTCTTGGCGAGGAGGCGGGATATAAATATCCGACGCACCGATCCCAGTTACCACCCCAATTGCTTTTGGGCTCTGGTGGTGTGGAAACACTGGGAATCTAAGGTATGTCTCCATGCTTTCCGTAGCATGTCTTTTGCAGTCATTGCTACTACAGTTAGTAGCAGTGCAACTTGTAGCGCGATTTGCACTTGCATAAATAGCGAGTATCGTGATATAGGTGCTTGTAGTTTTTAAGGTCCGACGATGCGAACTTTGTTTTAGATAGACAGTTCGCTCAAATGAGGCTGGGAGTGCGTTAGCCTTCGGCACGCCCTGGGGTGAAACCCAACCCAGCCAATTTAAGGTACGCTCTTGTCCTTGTTTGAGCTTTTTATTGCATCGCACTTGGTTTAGTCTTTCTTTTAATTAAGAGAGTCGGGTGTGTGTCGGGATAGTGACGGCAGGGAGCTTTTCACTTGTTCAACGACTCGATGAGGGATGGCCTTGCATAGTCAACACAGGTATATGCCTCGTGACAAGTTGCTCGAATAGTATGCAATTATGATTTTGCTAGACTAGTTTGCACTTAAATAAACTTGCTTTCAATTGTCCTGTCGGCACAATTTGTTGGTTAGTATTTCTTGCACAGTCACACGATTTTAGATTTTAATAAGAATCGTGTAAGGCATCAAACTGCATCTGTCCTTCACAAAAAAACCTGATTGCCTAGGACAGCAACATCGCTCCTTGCCTTCACTGTAGGTAGAACCTAGAGTTCCTCAGTCTAAATATGCGATTCAGTGGGGAGGACACTGTTATCGTGCAATCCTTTGTGCCTGAACCAGCTCGCGGGAACCATTGCGATTGAACTGCTGTGCCTAGGACAACAACATCGCTCCTTGCCTTCACTGTAGGTAGAACCTAGAGTTCCTCAGTCTAAATATGCGATTCAGTGGGGAGGACACTGTTATTGTGCAATCCTTTGTGCCTGAACCAGCTCGCAGCTCGCGGTGGAACCATTGCGATTGAACTGCTGGGTAATAGTTAGGCGAACTGGGCCGGATTCCCTTTAGGTAATCCTTCCCCACTTAGAGTGGTGGTTTATTTTTTATTTTCTTTATTTTCTTTTTATCAAACTGTTTTGTTTTAATGTATAGACTTATTTTAGCTATTGACTTTTAGTATTCTATAACGAATATCAACTGTAAGCTCGGTTTTCACATAAGCTGTTTGCATATTTTATTTGGTCGGTGCAAATCCTGCAACCCTATGAGAAATATTTCATTTAGCATAGGTATCAAAATATTACACCTCCTTTGTGGCGTTGCAAAAACGAACTCCCTTGGCCACACATTGGTGATTGCGCCATTGAAGGAACCATTGTGGTCACGCTTTCTACTCTTGTAGAAGAAGGCGCCTGCACCCTTGGTCTGCGGGTTTGTTTGGAGCGCCCTTGATCCGCGAGCAACAAGGTATTGGCCTTGTTGTGATGTATGGCATCTTGGGTTTGAGTAGGTCTGACACTCTTGTGTCTGTGACCACTTGTCTCCCGTGGCGCCACAAAGAGGTGTAATATTTTGATGCAAAAATAATTTTCCACATATGTGCTCCCGTGTTTTAGATCTTTTAGGATATGTGTGATTACTATAAAAGTATGGTATGGTACTGCGCACTTTCTGGTCTTACATAAGATCAAGATAAGCATGTTATTTTTCACTATGTTCTTTGAGGTTTTGGAACCAAGCCATTCTCACACAGCATGGGGTGTTGGGTATGGTAAGGCAGAAACTTCAAAGGAGCGGGACTGTGAAGAACGAACGTGCATTAAGGTAATTGTATTCGCTCTCATAACCTCACAACCCACACTCCGGACCACTCACTAAAAATTCATTACTCACTCTATTACGCATTCACTCAACTCAACTCAGCTCAGCTCATCTTAGCTCAGCACTTAGCGCCAAACTCAACGCCAAAGTTGAGCTTAGCTTTTGAGCTCATATCAGCTAAGCGTGTCAGTTTCGCTCACGTCAGCGTGTCAGCTAAGCTCAACTCAGCTCAACTCAACTCAACTCACCTCAACTCTATGAGTGAAAACAACTCAGCTCAGCTTATCTTAGCTCAGCACTTAGCGCCAAACTCAACGCCTGAGTTGAGCTTAGCTTTTGAGCTCATATCAGCTAAGCGTGTCAGTTTCGCTCACGTCAGCGTGTCAGCTAAGCTCAACTCAGCTCAACTCAACTCAACTCAACTCACCTCAACTCTATGAGTGAAAACAACTCAGCTCAGCTTATCTTAGCTCAGCACTTAGCGCCAAACTCAACGCCTGAGTTGAGCTTAGCTTTTGAGCTCATATCAGCTAAGCGTGTCAGTTTCGCTCACGTCAGCGTGTCAGCTAAGCTCAACTCAGCTCAACTCAACTCAACTCACCTCAACTCTATGAGTGAAAACAACTCAGCTCAGCTTATCTTAGCTCAGCACTTAGCGCCAAACTCAACGCCTGAGTTGAGCTTAGCTTTTGAGCTTAGCTTAGCTTAGCTTTTGAAAAAAAAACACACATATCCTATCACAGGCATAACAGTGGTATAGAGATACACATATATCCTACCACAGGCATAGCACACGCACAGAGAGGTACACGCGTATCCTAGCATAGGAATAACACAACAGGCACACACATATACACACATATTCCAGTCTATGCTGTATTATCCCGTACCTGTAACTGTGTGTCAGCTCAACTCGGTTTGTCAGCTCCGCTTAGTTTAGCTTGTTAGCTTATATCAGCTCAGCGTGTCAGCTTTGCTCCTGTCAGCGTGTCAACTAAGCTCAACTTAGCTCAACTTAGCTCAACTTAGCTCAACTCGACTAAGCTCTGCTCAACTCGACTCAGCTTTGCCCAACTTTGCTGTTTGCTTTGCTTTGCTTCTCAGTTGAGCTCAGCATGTCAGCTTATGTGTGTTGAGCTTTACCACGATTCGTTCCTCAGGATGGCCACTCAAAACATGGACGTGCGCTACTCGGAGACCAACAAGCAAGCATCACCTTCCCAAAAAGAAAAAAATGCGGATAATAAGACAAAAAAATTCAGCACGAGCAATAGAAGAAAAGGGAAAGAAAACTCTAGAAGCCAGATGGCCAGTGGCCCAAGCTTGAAAGACTAGGCCGTCGAGTATGAAATAAATGAGAACTCGTGCACGAAGTCACAAGCTGTGGTAAGTACTTATTTACCCTTTGTTGTTTTTTGCGCATGAGTTCTTTTCAACTGCTACTCACTGTGGCACTATCGCATGTGCAGACAGAGGTGCCAAACACCTTCAGCAAGGAGTATTCAAGAATGTTTACCCAAGTTAAAAGATGGAATACGACACAATCGCGTGTGAAGCTTGCGCAACCAACCAAGTGGCTTGCAACTTTGACAAAAATACCCCAACACCAAAACGCTATAGGAGTGGGAAGTATAGATGAGAAAGAAGAAGAGTATAATAGCCAGTGATACCATCTTAGTGGAGACCGTATGAACATATGCAAATGAAGTAGCTTGTGTACTCAAAGGTGTATCTATTTATGTGGATTTGTTGATTTTTTTCTTTTTGAATTTGCCTCCTGCTTTCTAGCCTTGTGAAAGTCTACCTTTTTTTTAATGTGCGGTTCATGGTACTTGCCTTGAATGCTTGAATCGACCCTTGGACTTATCATGAGTGTCCCCCCATCGATTCAGGATCGTTCCAGTACTTGGAGCGTTCCAGGATCGTTCCTGTACCTGGAGCGTTCCAAGATCGTTCCCGTACCTGGAGCGTTCCAGGATCGTTCCCGTACCTGGAGCGTTCCAGGATCGTTCCCGTACCCGGGGCGTTCCAGGATCGATCCCGTAAGAAACTTCCCTCCCGGGATCGATCCCGTTCCGGATCACGAAAAGAACGATCCCGGATCGCCTCGCCATTTTCCAGATGCGCTTTAGATTCCAAGCGGCACCCTCCTTCGTGAAAGTGGTGCCCTGGTAGCGGCAGGCAAGTTGTGCTCGAAGAGGAACCAGAGAACCTAAGAACTGGAAACAGAAAGGAACCAGAAAACCTAAGAACTGGAACTTAGATGGGTACCTTAGCGGAGTGATCCCAGGAGGTAGACCACTCCTAAGGGGGGAGAGTTGTGCCCGGAGGCACAGCGTGAGCCGATATGTCTATGCGTCCGTATGTGTGTCATCGGGGGTAATCTGGGATTGGCACGATGACAGTGAAATTGGGCTTGAAATCACGATGAGAATGAATACCAGATGTCCGGGGTATGACAGTATGACACTATGACAATATGACACTATGACACTATAGTAGTATGATGACACTATGACACTATGACACTATAGTAGTATGACAGTACTGTGGGGGGTGTCATCGTGGCACTCAGTCAGACCCTCGAAGAATAGTCAGATTCGCATCGGGGTTGGAAAAACAATGAAATCGAATATCAGATGTCAGGGCTATG
>LGRX02000735.1:0-21766 GCA_001247695.2 Cymbomonas tetramitiformis | reverse complement strand
TGCACTATGCTGGCAGGAACCGGGTCAGTTTCGGCGGCACCTCCTCGGCACCACCTCCCCCGAGGCAACCTCCACCGCCCTCCCCGCAGCACACAGCACCTCCAGCTGCACCCCCACCGGCTGCACCCCTAGTACCTCAGGCGACCCACACCGCCACGGCAGTACAGGCACCTCCGGGACAGGCTACACAGATCCCAGGTGTGACACTGGAGGTGTTCCGGCAAGAGTTGGGTCACATCAGGGCACAGATGGCGGCACCGACAAACACACACCCCGGTACGTCACCGCCTGCAGCCGCACAGCCGGCTACCGCACAGCTTGAACAGGCGCGCCAGCCACAGGCCTCCACTCAGTCGGCTCAGGCAACACCTACGGCTGTGCCACACCAGGCACAACGGCAGGACCCAGCCACTCAGCAGCCTCTGCCTGCTGACCACCGGGACACCCAGGAACCCCAGCAGCAGCAACCCGCAGATGCAGCAGCTGCCTATTCCAGTCTCCCTCCTCCCTCGGACTGGAGTGACGAGGAGGAGTACCCCGCCTTCAGGGACTCCCCAGCCTCACAACAGTGGGCACCGCCTGCCGCACGTGACTCCCTGATGGTGTTTCATACACCCAACCCCTACCACGCCTTGCAGATCGAGCCAGCCCCCACTGACTCACCGGCCAGCCACAGTCACGGCCAGGCCCTGCAGCCTGCTCTCAGCTCCCGACATACAGTACACCACAAGCTGACCCTGACTCCACCCCCCCCGCATGCAGCAGGCACCACAGCAGCAGCCTCAGCAGCCGCCTCGGCAGCCGCCCCAACAGCCACCTCAGCAGCCGCCCCAGCAGCCGCCTCAGCAGCCGCCTCAGCAGCCGCCTCAGCAGCCGCCTATGCAGACACCACAGGACACCTATACAGCAGGCCCGACACTCCTGGGCTCGTTCTCAGTAGGACAGTCAGACTCCGGACAGTCTGCACTCACCTCCGGTTCATGTGCTCAGTCCAGTGGTGCCTCCAGCTCCGGCTCCTACAAGTTTAGGAAGCGGAGAAGGTACAAACAGAAGCAGAAACAGAGAAATGCTCAGCCACAGCTTCACCAATCAGTCAGCACTCAGACTGACCCCACAGACTACACCACTACCTCAGCCCAAACAGCCATTTTCATGGACTGTAACTCACAGATTGCCACACAGACCGAGTCTGCGGAGCTTCAGACTCCTGCACAAGTGACCACACTCCACCGGGAGTCACCCTCTATGGAGCTCCCGCGGGGAGCCTTCACCAGTGCGCCCAACCGCCTGCCCCCCAGCAGCTCGACCTATTCAGGCAACCCTCCCTGGTGAACCCCTCGGCAGGCTCGGCTCAGACTACACCACCATCTCCTCCACCATTGTCCCGCTGATCCACTACTCAGCTTCAGCAGCTCTGTGGATGTTCACAGCAATGGTTGCAGCAGTAATCATCATGTACCGGTGCTTCCAGTTCACACGATCCCTTATTCAGGCTCGGCATCCGGACAGCACTGATGGCTACTGCCCGACGGTCCTTGTCATAGGACCGGAAATCGCGTCCGGTCCTATCACAAGGACCGGAGCTTCAGGAATTTTTTGGGCGTTCTCTTGACGGTCGGAGACCCATCTTCCGTATCGCAGTACCCTTAGGACCTAAACTTAGTGCCAATATGCGCCACGTACCTTATATCGTCATATAATGCATATATCCAATGCACGGTTTGTACAAGGCACCCTACCATTTTTGGGTTGCAACTCTTGAAGGACGGCGATAAATACCTCTTATCTTTTCATAATTTTTATCCAGTCGAATTTGGCGTCTGGCAAGCGTGTCAACCTACCAATTTGAACCCTAACATAATATCCAATCATGCGCAAAAGATTGTGCACATTTCGATACATATTGGTTCATATATACACCTTGAAGTTTGGGTTTGGGGTTGAAACCCTATCTTTTTGCTAAATTTCACACCTTATTTCTAGGAAGGGAATCTGCCTTTGGTGTGAAAATACGAGTGAGGATATACTAGAATTTTCACCCTGCACGTAAAAGTCTTATTCCGGATATATATAATGAATTTTTGGACGCTTTGCATATTAGCTGAAAGACGGGCTGATATGACTTGTTGTATGCATCGGCACAGTTAAAGAGTTGCGGGGATTTTTATCACCGATTTTCAGGAATTCTCATATTTCTTCTATGTGTGGACTTAGTGAGCTATATTTGTGGGCATATTATGGGTTTCCAAGGTAGCGCTCATGATATATATCATAAACCGTAGGTCCCAAATATGTTAGGTTTGGGCGCTATACGCATTCTAAAGCCATTTGATGAGTGAACGAAGCTCCACCCTTTCCGGTCCTTGTGATAGGACCGGTCATTTTAACTAATTTCAAGCGAGGCTACCCCCACTAGTTCCACCATCTCCCCATATGCCCAAATCGAGTATACCGCCCAAACCACGTTCAAGATAAATTCTTTGACACCTAAAAATGATGCCCAAGCACTCATATATCAAGTATATCTAAAAAAACGCACTTGCTAGCCCGAATTCACTACGGTCCATGTCATAGGGCCGGACCGTCGGGCAGTAGCCACTGAGGCAGATAACCCCCCACTTTTAGGCTTCAGTAACACCGCCTAGAGACTCTGCCTGGGCGCTGACACCCCACCACAGTCACAGTCCGACGGCTGACTCACTGTCCTTCACCTGGCCAAACCCCGAGCACCACATCACCACCCACCTCACAGCAGGCTCCGGTGGTGACACCAACCCCGGCTCTGCTCCTGGACACCACACACCTGCACCAGGTGGTGATCCCGAGCAGCTCATCATCACCCACCTCGCAGGCTCCGGTGGTGACACCAACCCCGGCTCTGCTCCTGGACACCACACACCTGCACCAGGTGGTGATCCCGAGCAGCCCACCACCACCCACCTCACAGGCTCCGCCCGGTGGTGACACCAACCACGACACTGCTCCAGGACACCACACACCTGCATCAGATGGTGATCCCGAGCAACACATCACCACCCACCTCACGGGCTCCGGTGGTCACACCAACCCCGGCTTTGCTCCTGGATACCACACACCTACATCAGGTGGTGATCCCGAGCAACCCGTCACCAACCACCCCACGGGCTCTGATGGTGACACCAATACCGACGTCGTCACCCACACCACAAGCACCGGCTGTGACACCGGCGCCACCACGGCTCCTATGGCTTTACACATGGACCCGGAGGATGGCACCATTCCCTCCGAGGTCCCCACCGTCACCGCCATGAGAGACTCTGGCGGTGATACCGAAGCACACTCGGTCTCAGATATGACAGACAGGGGCTTGGGAGATGACACTCTTCCTCCTAAGGCCCCCACCGCCACCGCCATGAGTGACTCTGGGGGTGGCACCGACACACTGGCAGGGGTACACCGGGCCTGGGCAGACTACTACAGTGACACAGACAGCACGCCCGACCTCACCCCGGATTCCTCCAGCAGCGACTCAGATGACGAGGGTTATCCACCTATCCACACGCCTCAGTCCGAGGAACAGCCAGCCGCCACCGCAGCGCCCACGGATGCAGGCACAACACCCCCTCAGAGTCACCACAACACTTTTGATATCTACCGGTGGGCAGCAGCTGCAGCCACTGCCCCTCCGGCAACCTTTACCTTCCCGCCCCAGTCCACCTCACGGGACTCACACCTCACCCGAGCCGTTGAGGCAACCTAGCACCACACAGCCCACACCGTCAGCTCCAGGTACCAGTGTCTCACTCGACACCACAGAGCAGGACCAGTGGATGGTATGCCACATACCTCCTCACCAGTGGCAGACACATAGATGAGGACCTCGACCTGTCCGGTTGTTATGATGATTTTAATGATTATCAACACGACCATGGACAGCGGGATTGACTATCTCATCCCCTGGCCGGCAGCAACCAGGGGAGTAATACGGCCTGCACGGGTCACACATTCACCGACCCACTCAGTGACGATGATACAGCACTCTTCCCTCTCTATGAGAAGAGACGGAGACACCACAACACACACAAAGAGCTCCTAGTAGACTCTGGAGCCTCACACCTCCTCCTTAGTGACCGACGGTCGTTCACCCAGATAGCACCATGTACATCCGCCAGCCTCACGACAGCCTCCTCCACCGATTTCACACCAGCTGGTATAGGTACAGCCTCCATCGACTTCCGGTACACTGATGGCACATGGACCACACTGGCATTCCCTGACTCTTACTATGACCCGAGCGGCCCTAACCTGCTCTCAGTCAGACACATGATCAACCACGGGTTCCACTCACCAGACTTCATATCCCTCGTCTGGCAGCATGAGATGTGCATTTTCGAGCTCCACGACACAGGCCGGGACTACATTGTCCACCCCCAGAGATGGAGACCTACACTCCAGTCAGCTATGTCAGCAGCTCAGAGGAGACCACTCCTACAGCCTCCGCCTTCAGAACTGGCCGAGAAGGGAACCATCGACTGGATGGTCCGTCGCTCCGCATACAGAGAGTTTGCCCAGCACAGCCCCCACGGAGAATGCCATACCGACCTGTACACGGACGGCATTCCATACCCCGAGGGCAACACACAGTGCAAGCATTACCACTCACTACAGTACCCGGCAGAGGACCACCTCTGGGCCGGCAAGGCTTTCTGGGCTAATCCTCCCTACATCAACTCTCTCATCCATAGAATGCTCAGGAAGATGCTCCATGATTTCTGGACAGACCCCAATAACACCTCGTATACGGTGGTCCTCCGGAAATCCACATCCGCAGCCTGGTGGCCTCTGACATACCATTTTCAGGAGATCGCACACATCCCGGCAGGCACACCATCCTTCTTCTTCTCCCGACCCAGATCCGGTACATACTCTCCGGAGAACCTCACGGATGCTGGGGAGGAGGGCGGAGCAGATAGAGTGTTCATTCAGGGTGCCCCCTTCGACACCATTGTCCTGTTTAAGGATGCCACCACCCGTATCAGAATGGACCCGCATCAGTACCTGCACTACTCTTGCCTCTGTCACTACTCAGCCGCCTGCATAGCCCATCTGTACAAGCAGGGTCATCATTTTGCAGTTCCCCAGGATAGACTTTCTATGAAGACCCTCCTCACCCTTTGTTATGACACAGGCCGGTTGCGCCCACTGTGACAGCAGCAACGGCAAGAGGCCCGGCTCATTTGATGTTTACCACAGACCCACTGCCCTCATCACCATCACCACAGGTGCTGTTAAGTGGGCCGAGGCAGAGCCCTTCCAGCACATATTTGCAGACATCTGGGGCCCCTGCCAACCACCAGGCTTCGGAGAGGAGGTATACATCAGTGCTTTCAAGTGCCCTGCCACTAAGAAAGCCTTTGCCTTCGCCTCGTCTGCAAAAGGGGGTCAGCACCTCCACCTGCAGACTGTCCTAGATGACATCAGATCATACGGGCACAACCCGAAGACCATCACCTTTTCACACAGACAATGCCACCGAGTATCAGTCTGAAGAGATAGCATCACTCCTCCGTCAGTACCGAATTAGACACGAGCCCGGACCTCCATACATGCACGAGTTTCAAGCTCAAATCGAAGTCCTCTGGCGAGACATGCAGAAGATCATGAACAGCATCATGCGCACCTACGATGCACCCCTCAGTGCATGGCCCCTGGCCGCACTACACACAGTCAACACCATCATGAACGCCATGCCCAACTCTCAGATCGGCATGGACACGCCACACTACAGATACACCCAGAAGCACTTTGATCACACCGAGCTCAGACCATTCTGGTCAGAGTGCCATGTCTGGCAGGACCCGGCCCAGAGAGTTGTAGCCGGAGCAGAGGAGGGCACATCGGCTATAAAGCTACAGCCGAAGGCCAAACCATCATACCATTATGTTGGCAACCTGTCTAAGTCCAACTTCCTCTGTTTCGACACCAGGAAGGGGAAACTGAAGGCTCTATCTAAGCCCAAGTTCTCCCCCAACTATGATCTGATGGCTGAGACCCTCCATGACACGCACTCAACCCTCATTGACCCCGCATCCTCCGACATCTTCACTAAGAAGTTATACCCGATCGGGAAACCCACCTCCCTCACCTCCCCCGACATCCTTGAGATATCCTGCTCTGCACATGACTCAGAGACGTTTGCGTATGTCAAAGTCACATCATGTGCCACCCTGCAGCAGCCGGTTTGGGTTAAGCTCCTTCACTACCTCCTGATGGCATCATGCCACTACCACACCCTCATCGACTACCTTAAGCACAGACACAAACATGGGGCCGTCAACCCATACTACCCGTGCTTTGCTATGTGCTCTGCCAAACCCCCCGACAGACAGAAGTTCCACCCTGTAGTCATCGTTTCAGTCGACCATCGGTCCGGCTCACAGTACAGATACCAGGTCTTCTTTGACACTGCAGACTCCCACAATACAGCGCACACGGACACATATGCAGTCATCATTGACCCGGCCGAAAAGGCTATGCTTCTGGCTATCCGAGACTCACACTCAGACACAGAACCGTCAGAACTCCCAGATGACGTGTTCATGCATGAGCCCGACCCCACTACCCTTGGACAGGCCGACATCTCCCCGAACAGAGCCCACTGGTACTCAGCCATCCAGTCTGAGATTGACGGCATCCTTGAGCCTGAGCGCTCCACCCCAGTCACCTCATTCCCACCCGATGCCATGGTACTGCCCACCAAACTGGTCTTTAAGCTCAAGAAGCTACCGGACGGCACAATAGATAAGTTTAAAGTCCGCCTGACCAGTAAAGGTGACATGGACCGTAAGTACTATGACGAGCGTGATACCTTTGCCCCCACGCCACAGCTCTCCACCTTCAGACTCCTCATGGCTCTCTGCTGTTTGCACCACCTCATGCCATACCACTATGATGTCTCTCAAGCCTTCCTCCAGGCACTGATACCAGAGGGAGAGAGATACACAGATACTACATCCGATTCCCCAAGGGATACTCACTCCCAAAGGGATACATAGGAGCCTACATGAGGATGGCACTCTACGGTCACCGCACATCTGGCAGCCTCTGGGCAAAGACAGTCCACCAGTTCATGGCAGACACATTCCCGACCCTCCATAGGTCTACCTATGGTGAGTGTATGTACATTGGAGAGATAGACGGGCAGAAGCTCTTCGTGCTTGTTTACGTAGATGACTTCAGTGTCTGCTGTGCTGACGAGAGAGTCAGAGCCCATTTCCATCACCATCTCACAACCACTTTCAAATCTACATACTCCGGTATCCTGCAACAGTTTCTGCAGCTTAAGATAGATGTGCAGACCACCACCTACTCTACGGGGCTTGTATATCCCATCCGTATTAATGTCTCACACGAGCGTATTACAGACTTGTGCACTGAGTTCGACATCAATACAGACAAGCCAGCCTCCCGATCCCCCATGGCCGAGAGCCTTTCCCTTCCCATTCCCCAACCCGAGGACATTGACCGATCCATTGAGACCCCCTCCACTCCCTCATTTACTCCCTCCTCTCGCTGGCTCACCAGGACTGTCAGACCCGACGTGTATTATCATGTCACATACCTGGCACAATTCTGCCACCAACCCACGGTCAAGGTCCTGACTGCAGCTAAGAGAATCCTTCATTACCTCTACTCCACCCGTCTCTACCAGCTTACCTTTTCTGTCGACTACACCCAACCCCAGCTGAATGTCTTCTGTGACTCTGACCATGCCGGTGACACGACCACCCGCAACTCAGTCTCTGGCTATTGCCTTCACTTTCATGGCATGCTCATTGATTGGTGGTCTAAGAAGCAGAAGTCATGCACTGCCCTCCACTCTACAGAGGCAGAGTATGTTGCCATGTCTGAGGCTTGCACCTCGGCTCTAGCAATATACAATACCCTTGCTGAGTTCTTCGACATCACTGATCTGATAGCCATTAATGTAGATAACTCTGCTGTCCATTATTTGGTCGGCCAAAGAGCCCTCTCCTCTAAGCTTAACTCCCATGCTGTCATCCGTCATCAAAAAGACAATTTAATTCGGCTTAATTTGGCATGAAATACCCCCAAATTAAGCCAAACCTGCCCCCTATGATAAATTTCATTTCATATTCCAACCAACAACTGTGTAAGCCGGCGCATGATGCATATGAACACCCGCATCCAACGAATCAAATAATGAATATGTAATGTCGCATCACGAAGGGTCAAAACAAACGAGACAGCATGGTGGGAGTTAAGCATGTTGCTGTCCGCTATCATGCCGTTAGACAGTGGTGTACCGGACCGACGCGGAAATTCCGTACGATCTGGATCCCTACAGATGAAAACCACTCAGACATTTTCACCAAATCCCTTCCCACAACCAAACACGGGGTCCCCATCATAGATAAGTCCACTGCCAGACTCTTAGACATAGGGGATAGAGCAGTTAAGCTTAAGGAGCAGCTTCAGTCAGCAGCAGCTCAGAAACCCTGAACCTCAGAACAACATCTACAGACACAGCAGGCACAAGACCAGCTCATCCTTGCATCACTTCGGAGGCAGAACCTAGTAGGGTGACCCGAGGCGAGAGATGCGTGGGCCTCTGCGAGCATGTCTAATCTTGATGACCCGGAGGCACCAAGTAGAGGTTCTGTCACCGCATCATTCATCTCATCGACAACTTTGACAACAACGACATGGTTCTGGACTGGTTATTCTGGTTCTGGATTGGTTATATATATGGTATTTATGAACTTATGATTGGTCACCTATGAGTGGTTACTTATGCCTGGATATTCTATGACTGGCTTTCACCCATGATCACTTCATTCATTCACTGTTACTTCCTCATGATTATTTCTCATTACCTTGATATTGCTGTTGCTTACTGCACCACTCCAACATTTTTAGCTCACACCACATGTCCACGTGATGTGGTGGTGGCATACAGGACCTGATATTAGACAGTAGCTATTACCTATATGCCTAGTACTAGTACGCATACAGTAGTCACAGTCTCACTCTCAGTCCTTCTAGTGACACCACTCGACACATGGCACATCGTTAGCTTGCGCTCATGGACCCATGGGCCCACAGTCTATAGTCATGGACCCAGGGACCCACAGTCTATAGTCATGGACCCAGGGATCTACAGTATTTCCAGCATCATATGTTCACTCTAGAGATATCCGAGCTACACACATGTTCACAGAGACTCTCCGGCAGACTTATTAGATTCAGATATCGATATCATATGTTATCCTGTATATTTCAGCCTGCTTTGATATTGGCTACTGCCCGACGGTCCGGTCCTATGACAAGGGCCGTAGTGAATTCGGGCTAGCAAGTGCGTTTTTAAAATATACTTGATATATGAGTGCGTGGGCATCATTTTTAGGTGTCAAAGAATTTATATCTTGAGCGTGGTTTGGGCGGTATACTCGATTTGGGCATGTGAGGAGATGGTGGAACTAGTGGGGGTAGCATCGCTTGAAATTAATTAAAATGGCCGGTCCTATCACAAGGACCGGAAATGGCGGAGCTTCGTTCACTCATCAAATGGCTTTAGAATGCGTATAGCCCCCAAACCTAACATATTTGGGACCTGTTTATGATATGTATCATGAGCGCTACCTTGGAAACCATAATATGCCCACAAATATAGCTCACTAAGTCCACACATAGAAGAAATATGAGAATTCCTGAAAATCGGTGATAAAAAACCCCGCACCTCTTTAACACCTTAAGGGCGAATTCGTTTTTAGCAGTATGGGATCAGTATGAGGGCGGAAACATCCATAACTGCCAGGGTAGACAACTATTGGATATTTATGAAGTATTAGTGTCCATATATATTGGGGCCTTTGGCGAGGTCCCTCAACCCTTCAATGCCCACCAAACTCGGTTTATCGAGTGGGGGACTTTGTGGAAAGTGCAGGGGTGTTCTGATGCCAGGTGACAAAAGCGTGCTCTATGGAGAGTGCTCTAAAGGCTTCAAAACAAGGATATGACATTTCCCCCCATTAGTATACACCATGATACGTCATCGCCCACTCATAACATCAAGTCAATTGTGGTGTCATGTTCATGGCGCATGCCCAAAAATGCTCCCAGCAGCTGTTCAACAGAATTTCTTTAAGTATGGTGATGGTGGGTCACATATATGCATGTGTGCACATACGGTGCTGAATTCAGTGCACCGTAGGCCATAACTTGCATGACTCCGTTTGGCTGTACCAGTACTCGTACAGTACTTGGTGACAGATACCTAGGTCACAGATAGCTTTGTATTCGTTTATCTTTATAATCAGTTTACACGTGTAGGATAATTACTCAGTGAAACACCCGATATATTGTCGGCACAATATATCACACAGGTTATGGGCTATCACCCCGCTTTTATCACTGCTGACTTTTCCATGAATGGCTAAGCTTTTCCGCTTGGCGGGGCGTTGGGGCCTCGCGAGGTGTTGAATTGGCCACTTTAGGGCGTGCGGTTTGCGCTATGTTAGGTGAGATCTTGGATTGGGGAATTTCGGCCTCTTCTTCGAATGTCCGCGTTGGATTTTGTTTTTGACTTGGCTTGATCAACCCTGTCGGCATCTCCTTGGCCGCCGCGTATTCGGCTTCGTTGGTTTCGTTCGACCCCCCTTTCACCTCACTCCGTAACTGCGAATCCGTCGCTCGCCACCTTACAATTTGAACCTCGCCTTTTCCCCAGCACCCCTCCTATATGAATTTATATTCTGAATGTCTTCATCTAGCATTAACACCCCGGCCGTGGGCGCAAGGATGCGCCTTGATTCGATTTTCGCTAGGAACGTGGGTGCTCGCTATATGAGCACTCCGCAGTCAGCGCATGCCACCCTTGCTGCTGCTGACAAAACCCGTGGCAACGCGGTTTTGCAATCATCTTGGGACATTGATGTTGTTAAGCGCGTTGCCAAGGACACCCTAGGTACCAAAGCGTCTTCATTTTCCGGAAGTGAACCACATCGTCAACTCCTTTGGGACTCTTTGGTGACTGCATTGGAGGCTTCATTTGTCAACAAGGACTCCGCCAACGAGGACATTTTTGACCTCGTGGACGTCGACAAGGAGGTTCACCCGATCTTCAACGACATTGTACTTCGTGCGTGGTTGGTGACGACACCCCACTCTCCAGCTCGAAGGTGGGTCGACGCTTCGGCGAGAATTTCCCCGCGCGACGGTAAGCGCGCCCTCCTTGAGGTCACGAAGAGGCTTCTGCCTCCTGGGCATCGGCCGCTCCGCCATCACGAGGAGCTTTTTAGGCATTTCTTTTGGGTCTTCTGACGATCCAGGGCCCTTAGTGGCTCAATTTGATGAGTGTCTTAAAGCAATTACTGTCACGGTTCTATACGAACAATATGTGTGACGCTGCTGTTATTGAACGGTAACAACGAAACGCAATAGTTTGGTGGGATATGAGTGCAGCAGTCTGTAGACCAGAAGTGCTTGCTTGAGCCCAATGCTCCTCATATACTCTAATGCTCTCACGCATCTCATGCGTTACCACCATCGGGTTGTGAACCCGAGAGCACTAGGTGCACTTCCCGCATCGGCTGGTCGATATAGCCATTGATGCTCGCATGCTGTTCAGTGCATGCTTGAAGCGAAGACGCGTCTTATCAGGACACTTCGGTTCTTCAATACTTGTCTTGCTTCGCCATCTCGATGCCATATACTTGGCCTCTCGATGACAGATGTCACTCACCTTAGGTAAATGACAGACATTATGACTGTACATGTCATAGTCGACCGTACTGACAATACTTGACGACTGTATGTCATTATGAAACATGACACGACATGACATGGCATGACATGACATGATATGACATGCCAAGTATGACATGTATGACACATATGTCATCGGTCATATCCTTGACAGATCTCCCCTCTTAGAAGTGTTGTGACCTCGCAATATAGGGTGCATATCTTTTGTATATGTCTTTGACGTCTTTGTTGTTGAACTGGCCAGTCTTCTTACACCGATGAGGCGTCCCTCAAGGTGTTTTAGGATATCGGGGGGAACTGAGTCCACTTTAAACCCTCACCTTAGGCTTTTAGCCCTACAGTTCTTAGGATGTAGCCCCCCTGATTGCTTTGGCGTTTCGTATTTCAGAGTGACGCTCAGGGTATCTCTTGTCCGAGGTTTACGTTACGGAGAGATATGCGCATGCCGTCGACGATTTATAACGAACGATGCTATCGACGATTTAACGAACGATGCACGGCGATATAGTGCATCCACCCCTTCCTCGGAAAAAGAGGTTTTGGAGGAATAGATTGGTGCTAATCGGGGAATAGAAATTCTGTCCATTTCTGGGGAATAGATTATGTGTCACACGCACATGCGTCTACTATCACCATTGGGAGTGAGATCGTGAGTTTAGGCTTGGTGACAACACGCGAGACAACACTAAGTATTTTCAGACGTGTTCCCAAAGTGACCAAAAACCGTTCGATTGGCAATCGAACGGTTTTTGGTCACTTTGGTCTCTGGAATTCACGGCCGTGAATATTAAATTAAGGCTTCACTGCACGTCTACCCCACACTGTTTGCGAGTAAATTAGATTAGGAAAACATTTTTCCAACGTTCGCAACGCACATAGATATATCATTTAGACTCCTAGGAAGTTTTTGAGCTCTTAATTGAGCCGATCCGTGGCCGCATCAGCTCAATGTGCAGTCGCGACTGCGAGCTAAGCTGATAGGCCCTTATAACTTTCATGCACATCGCATAAAAACTCAAACAGCGGAGGGGTTCTCGTGCGTTCTAGCGCACGATACTTGGCACCAATATTGCTAACAACAATATTGGTGCACCCTCAAACGCACAACCTCTGATGTAAGCTATGCGCAAAACGCGTGCTGCACATCATGGGTTTGGGTAAACCGCAAACATGCCAAACAGCAAAGGGCTTCCCGTGAGTTCCAGCGCACGTGACTTCGCAAAATTATTAGTAAGATATGTATCTTTTAGTTGCCAAAGGCCCAAGGCCTCAAAAGCCATTCTGTTTCTATGCAACAGTGTCTAATCTGAGCATCGCGCCAGTCTGCCATCAATGCCATGACGTCGGGGGCGTCGCGGCGCATCACACATACGCGAATGCAGTGGCAAAGTCATCGTTATCGTTTCGCGGTTGTCGGTCGGATTGAACATTCGTGTGAGATGCCCGTTAGAATTCGAGATTTGATTAGGTCAATAATACGTAATTCGCTATCGTTCATCCTTATGAAGAGCAAGGCTTAATTATGATTTATTTATTACTGAGCAAAGGTCAGAACGGAGGTTCGTTCGTTAATGGGTTTCAGAAGAATGAGGCCGAACACGTCTGACTTGCTTAACTTATTCGAACACAGGCCGGAAGCTAATTCCGGGCCACGATGACACGTTCATGATCAGCTGCACAATGTCTGACCTGATTTCAATTTCACATCAAGATTCATTCCGGATTTTTCTAGGACATGTTCCAGACTGTCAGATTGTCATACTGTTCTATAATACTGTACTACCATACCTCACACTGTCATACCCATCTTACCTCCCATAAGAGGTATTCATTATTTTCGTCTTTTCAATCCGAATATCGCTACATCGTCATAATTCACTCAATAGAGAGGTTCTGCAAAAATTCGATGCAAATTCTGTCCGATTTATCAAAATTCGGACGTTTCAAAGTGTTAACAATATCGGGAGCCCTACAAAATTCACGGTGTTGAGGATCTCGTCACTCGTAGGAATCTTTCAAAAAACGGAGCAAAATTACGCCAAAAGCTGACGTGTTCAGACTTATTGCCTCAGAAATAATTCAGGTTATCTAAAGCAAAATGACAACCGCGAGTGTCGCCCGCAAGGGGGGCGACAGAGCGGGCAGACACTGTATACCGCTACGACGGTTGGCAGTTACGATCGGGAGTTTGTCTGTTGCCGAGAGCACAGACAAAAGCGGGAGGGCACACGGGCACATAAACATTTGCAATTCTGGCCCTGAGAGCTTTTGCTCTACTCGCTTTCAGTGTATGTACAAATCTGAGTTGCTTACGGAATTTTCTTTGCTTTAAGAAAGTTTTTACGTGCAAAAATTTTGGTGAATATTTTTCTCGCGTGCGGTTTCTGGGCAATTCTCTTTTCGGGGGCGACTACATGCAGAACGAGTTGCGCGCGGGACGTCGGGGAAATTTTGTTCAACGTTTTCCGCGGGACGCATCCACACAGACGGCAATTTCGGATGTTCACACAGTTTTAGAGGAACGCACGGACAAGCGAAACTACAACCATCCGCTTTTCATTCCGTGCCAGTGTTCTCACGACTGCCCTCTGTGAGATCCGCGTTTTCCCTACACGGGCTATCGATACCACTGGCACTCTCAGCCAGCGGTCTGGAAGGAGGACAAGTGAGTGATTTTTGCCGTTGTATGTTCGTGGGAATTTTCGTTCATGCGACAGGATGGCATCATCTGGGAGCGCGGCGTTGGGCCCCTGGGATACGACGGCTCATCGGGGACACTGTCTGGATTCGGGTACGGTACTCCAAGACCATTCAGTGTGGGGAGAGATTCCACTGGGTGCCGATTCGGGCGGTGCCTGGGTCACCTCTGTGTGTGGTAGCAGGATTGCAGAGGTTGATGATGCTCACGGCGGACAGGGCGGGGGATTCCCCCCTCTTTGTTACGGAGAAGATGGTGGGCAGGAAGGTGCAGGTGGTCCCATTGACACACACACACACACACACACACAGGGCTGGTGGCGGGCATTAAGCGGCTGGCAGCGGCAGCGGGGCTGAGGCCGGAGGCCTACGCAGGGCACTCTCTCCGGACGGGCGGGGCCACGGCAGCAAGGAAGCTGGAGGTGCTCGGGGCATACATCAAGGCGCAGGGGGACTGGAAGAGTGACTGCTTCGAGAGGTACTGTGAGCTGGACTCCGACCAGCGGCTCATCCTTCCGGGAGCCATGGCAGAGGCGACAGCGGCTTTGGGATGAGCGCATGAAGGTGATGCGCCCACTGCCCCCTCTCCCGGCCCCCATGGGTGAGTGTGTTCAGCTTGTGCTTAGCTCATAGTAGTGCCACGACCGGGAGCGGAGGGAAGAGGCCCACGGAGTCACAGCTAGAGGAGAGCTCGTGAGGGCACACTGCTTGAAGCACACACTGCACTGAACCCTGTCAGGTGAGCCACTGCACGGGGCAGGGGACGGGAGAGGCTGCACGAAGGGACTGCTTGCCCGGGAGGCACTCTGCTGAAGGAGAGCAGAGAAGCACTGCTAGACGGAGAGCACTCTGCTGAAGGAGTGCAGAACTAGCTAGAGGAGAGCAGTAGCTTAGCAGTTTCGTGAAGCTTGTCACCTGACAGACTCTGAGAGACACTCACCCAGCCACAGGCCAGAATGCAAAGGGAAAAGAAAAGGGAAAAGACAAGAAAAGGGAAAAGACAATAAAATGGCAGAAAGGGAAGATAGAAGGGACTCTATTAATAATAGCAATTGTATAAGAGAATTGCATGGGACTGCCACATTTGTTTGTTGTGCACAGTGTTGTCATTTGCTTGAAATAATTCAGAATTATTGCCTCAGAAATAATTCAGGTTATCTAAAGCAAAATGACTGTCGCCCGCAAGGGGGGCGACAGATCGGGCCGATACTGTATAGGGTTACACAGATCGGCCCGATCTAGTTCAGATCGTAACGACCGCTACGACGGTTGACAGTTACGATCGGGAGTTTGTCTGTTGCCGAGAGCACAGACAAAAGCGGGAGGGCACACGGGCACAGGAACTTTTGCAATTCTGGCCCTGAGAGCTTCTGCTCTACTCGCTTTCAGTGTATGTAAAACCCTCCCACCCGTCCACTCTGAGTTGCTTATGCTGGGGTTTGGGGGACTGGTGGTCTGAGGGCCAGGTAACGGCTGCACGAAGGGACTGCTTGCCCGGGAGGCACTCTGCTGAAGGAGTGCAGAGCTAGCTAGAGGAGAGCAGTAGCTTAGCAGCTTCGTGAAGCAAGTCACCTGACAGACTCTGAGAGACACTCGCCCAGCCACAGGCCAGAATGCAAAGGGGAAGAAATGGGAAAAGACAAGAAAAGGGAAAAGACAATGAAAATGGCAGAAAGGGAAGAGAGAAGGGACTCTATTAATAATAGCAATTGTATAAGAGAATTGCATGGGACTGCCACATTTGTTTGTTGTGCACAGTGTTGTCATTTGCTTGAAATGACTGCTAACGTGTTCAAAATTCCCGGTTGTTTCGCAGTTTTTTGGTTTGCGGCAACCAAACCGAATTTGTTCTCGCCGAGTTAGGTCAAAATTCGCCGTTTAGGCTAATCTGGTCAAAATTCGCCGTTTAGGCTAATCTGGTCAAATTCGCCGTTTAGGCTAATCTGGTCAAATTCGCCGTTTAGGCTAATCTGGTCAAAATTCGCCGTTTAGGCTAATCTGGTCAAAATTCGCCGTTTAGGCTAATCTGGTCAAATTCGCCGTTTAGGCTAATCTGGTCAAAATTCCCTTAATACCTCAAAATGCATTCAGATGGCAGTTGCATCCAATGATACATGCGCCTCACAGGGTTTGATTGGTTCAGTCAGCACAACCTGCGCAGGCGACGCCCATGTACATGCTGTCACAACCCCACACCACCAAATACCCACATTGCATTAAAAGACTGCGATGGATTTCACATGCTACCTTATTAAACCACGGGGCATGTTGACAAATAAGATCATCCTACACATCATTAGAGCATTACAATGAGGCAAAGGTTGGACTTGTGGTAGGTATCGCATGTGTCTAGCCCCTATTGCAAAAGAGTCGAGTAGCCCTCCCCAACGTTCTGCGATCAACATGAACATTCGAAAAGTGTGCCGTGTCTCTGTCGCCTTGGAGTGAAAAAACAATTTGCATTTATTTCTGCACATAGCTTGTACAGCCCAAGGATACAACTCGATTTCTTTCTCATGGCTGGCTGGATCCATCAGTTTCTCAATTCCACACAAATGGGCTTCATCGACGCCTTGGGAACGAATCAATGAAAACTTACCTAACTCCTCCACATGCTGATCTCCATTCCCCTCGCGCCCATCACTATGAGGAGATATGCCAATATCATTTCCAGCAGGATTGGGGCTATGATCATCGAAGCCATGATTGACATTGGACAGGCTTCTGTGTATTACTGATTTTGCATTTTCCTTCACATAGCTCATCGATTGTAGCAGGTTGTTTCCTATTTGCTGGTTACCCTGTGAAAGCTGACATTCGGCCAACACCCTCCACTTGCTCAGCTCTTTGAACGATTTCCACCTCTGATGCACGTTTGACAAATGTGCATTAGAGGCGAATAGCAAAGCAATACTCGGCAAAGAATGATGGGTGAAATCATCAGTATAATTTGGATGCTAGCAATTATTTCAAACACAAAGAAGTGATTGTCACAACACCAAACATAGTCCCACTGACATGGTTAAAGGCAAAACAACATTTCCTAATTGCTTATTTGGAGCTCTATTAAATTCTGCAACCTTGCTCACCTACACTGAGATTATCTTCACAATGGGAACTTCAGCGAAAGCTTTCTAGGCCCTAGTAAGAAGGACGTGAAAGCCACTCGGAATCTCAGGCCCCATGGCATCGCGTTCCTTCATATTTGATTGGAGGCACCTTCAACTTGCTCACAGGAACATTCATCCATGAACTTGAACAGGCACCTTAACCACATTTAAATTCTGCCGGAAAAACGACGCCGTCATTAATGTAAAGCATTGCAATGCCATGTGGTGGGTTAAGCCTATGTCAGGGAGGCAGAATTGCATATCAAATTGCGCAGTCCGAAAATCTGATTGAGAGAATGATTTGTGGATTTAAAGATCAGTATTCGCGGAAAAGTGATAAGCCGCAGCTCACACTGTTTGATACCGCAAAATTGGTTCATGTTTACGACGTTCAACAATGTTCTGGACTCCGGGGTCAACGCCCCCAAGTTGGGCTGGTCAAAGGCTAAAAGCTCAGAATGGGGCATAGGCTGCAATGAATCTGATACAGATTCGTGAAAAGCTAAGATTCAATGTACATTAGATGCGGTTGAACATGGTGTTACAGTATTCCCCGCACTGAGTTTCATCAACTGACTGTACGCAACTACTAGATAGAGCTTCTTCCCATATATAAAAGACAAATCCGCCAGTTCTAATCACGGGCTACCGCCTGCCGTCAGAACATTCCGTGCAAACGAGCTTACCGAGTTTACTGTGTTATGATAGTTAACTTAAGTTAGTAAGTTTAGATAAGTTGCGTGTCTAAACACGCAACTTATTGCGCGCTATGGCATCCCGCGGTCTGCTTGGTCTCAAGTGCACCGGGGGATTGGCGTCAGCGAATCTGCGGCTACTGAAGCCGTGCTTGGCCTTCGAGATGCGCAAGCCCACTTGTCTTGCCTATTTTAGAAGAAAATATACCTTCAGTTTTAATAATGTGTATGCATTAAATACACTGCTACGCAGTGCTTAATACTCTATAATCGCTCGGATGTGTTGATTGTGTCAAGGGGAAACAAGAAAAAAGTGTGACTGCTGTGTTTTCTCTCTCAGTCTGTGATCACAATTAAATGATTTATATTCACTGTCGAGTGATCGTTGGGAACTCATCAAAGGTTTAAGAGCATTCCACCACGTTCTATTAGACGACTAACGCAGCCACTGGCGTCCACTGACGACCTGAAGACCACCACTTGCGCCGCCGCCATAACTGCAAGGGATACACATCGCCGCCACAGCTGCAAGCCACAGGTGCCGCATGACGGTAAGGTCGCAGCTGCAGGGGCTGCATGACATCGCCGCTGCAGCCGCCACAGCCACAAGGGCTGCACGACGTCGCCAATGCAGATGCAGGGGCTACACAACGTCGACTCCGCAGCTACTGGAGGCTGCACCACTTCGCGGGCACCACCGCAGTCGCAGGGGTGCACAGCATCGCCGTTGCATTCGCCAAATCACAGGGGATGCACAACGTTGATGCCACAGCCGCAGGGGGTGCAATGCTTCCGTTGCCGTCGCAGCCACTGCAGCCGTAGGGGGTGCACGATGTCGACGCTGAAGCCATAGCCGCAGGAGGTGCACGGCATTCCCGCCGCAGATACAGGGGGCTGCACAACGTTGACACCGCAGCCACCGCGGGATGCAAAGCTTCCCCGGCCCCCGCTGCCACAGGGGTGCAGGTCATCGCTACCTCAGCCGCAGTGGCTGCATAATTTTGCTGCCACAAATGAAGGAGCTACACGATGTCGAAGCAGCATGGCTGCATGCTGGCGGCGGCGGCGCAGAGACTGCTCATCAAAGATAAAGATGCCTACAGGCAGATGAAATATGTAGCACACTGACGGCAAAAAGCAAAATGCCCAAAAGGCAAACATCTCAATCGGCAAAGATGCTTCGAGACCATATACCACTTACAATAGCGGCAATGGGTTGTGTTGCGCTGTCTATGCTCGTCCATTTGGCCATTTGTCATGCATGCAGCTGTGTCCATCTAAAAGACATGGAGGTGTGCAGAAGGCCGGGTCTTGCACTATATATGAGGGAGCTCACCGTGTTCATCAATTTGACATGCCTTTTGCTCTGTTCCTTCTCGTTGTCCTTGCCTTCCTTCCATTCCAGCACGTCCTCTGCCATGTGGACCAACTTCATGTTATCCTCACGACTTCGATTGGCCATCAGTCGGATCAAATCGAGCATCTTCTTTTTCTGCAGAATCTGCGGCCTCACCCCACAATAGGCCAATAGTGGCAATGCCTTGCTTCAAAGCATAGACTGCAACCCGAATGGTGAGCAATTGGCATGATAACCCGTGCATTGCATGAGGCCACCGAGAGTTGCAACAGGTGTTGAAAGCAGTTCGCAGATTCAGGCAGAGGAGGAATAGCAATATGATGGTCATATTATGACCATCATATTATGATGGAGGGTGTTGGAATCAGCAGTGCCTGCTGTTCATATTGGTGTAAAGACTGACTATCTAGGCTCAGTATAGCTCACAGTATATCAAACCCTGAACAATTCCTCAGAAACCCTAACTCTAAGTGTTCTACACAGCGTTAAGAAGGGGGAGAAAGCTGTGATCAGATCAGAGCCATAGGATCAGATCCGTAACCAACGACAGTGATCATCTGATCGGAATGATAGATTCAGATCAGATCTTGGATCTTATCTGAATCTATTTGAACCAACATCCAGATCTAAGGGCCTGCAATCCTTACCAACATGCTGCACTCTAGAGAAGAAACACGGAACATGAGAACAAACGAACATCGCCAAGATGCGCGTTGCAATTGGTTGATGAATCGCCATGTGAACAGACTATTTATTTTGTGTAATGAACTGTGTCAACACTCTTGTGACAATTACCACTCTTGAATTCCAACAGAGGGGCCCCATACACAAGGTTCAACAAAAAGTACGAATGGCAGCGTGCATGTAAATGGGAAAATGAGAGAAATCTGGTGGGCTTGGAGGGAGTGTGTCTCGATTTAAATGGAGATTGGACAGGTGGAAGACTGGTAGGTAAGAAATGAGGGCAGCATAAGGAAGGAACTATTCGTGCAGGTAGAGGCACATTCCGGAGAGGTAAAGAGCCGCATTTGGTCAAGATGGATTAATGCGCTGTGAAAATGGAAACAAGTCTTGAGCCGACGATCCACACAGGCCCCGGAGTAAGCAGGGAACCATTATAATGCACAGATATGCGCAACTCCTGCTATATATATAGGACAAACCTGGACAAACCACATTGTTAATCGGAACATCAATCGCAACACTGTCTGATGACTACATATAAACCTAAAAATCAGATGATGCAATCGCAATCCTGATCAAACTGGTATCGTCTTCTAGGAGGATGAAGTGGAACATGTAATCGAACTGCCAAGTCAAAATACATAGTCTTAAGAACCAACTCGGCCGATAACGAAGTTTTGACATCCAACTGGACCACATACATCCCAACAGTGTACAGGTGACCATCACTAGCCTTGTGGAGATCTTGAGATCGACAATGCTAGTGCTGTCCACTTTCAATGCACACAGATTCATCATGACGCAGTGACAGCAGGCCATTTCACCTTCTCCATTGTATGGGGTTCGCGGCGCTGAATCCAGATATTGTCATTCTCAACATTAAAAAAGTCATACATGGCCTTAAACTTCAGCATTCTCTGTTTGTGTAGTGCTGCCCCGTTCGTCTTCATCTCGTGTAATGCCAAAGACCTGCCCTTCAAGGTGAACACCAGATTGCCCACCTGCACAACAGTGGTGCACACCAAACTTCAGCTGGTGTGAACTGCGCATAAGCTGTTCCAATAACAACCCTTATCGGAGGGAAGAGAATAACGACCCTAATCGGAGGGAAGAGAGCGCCTGGAGATGGTACGAGGACCAAATACAAGCAACCACTTAATATAGATAGAGGTTAAAATCATTTTATCACGACGCGCAATACAGGGACATGCACCACAAAAAAAGTAGCAACCGCCGTGAAGAGACAAATATGGCGCATCAGCATCATAGGAACTCACTACACAGGTGGTCGTAGGCCCTCACTACACAGGTGGTCGTAGGCCCTCATTACACAGGTGGTCGTACACCACCAACCATTCTTTCTCCGAAGAAACAAGCATTACCTTTGACACCATCAGCTTGTCCGCGAATTTTCTGGCGGCCATAGAGGAGAGCACGGAGGGAACTTCCAGGCCCTC